>VMRN01000010.1:4988273-5122297 GCA_010277015.1 Poeciliopsis turrubarensis | reverse complement strand
GATAGATAGATAGATAGATAGATAGATAGATAGATAGATAGATAGATGTAGAAAAAAAAAATAAAATACTGCAGTGAGTTAAGAAAGGAACAATGTATACATCTGACTAAAAAACTATATTCTTTGTTTGGGGATCTGATCCCAGAACGACACAGGCGTGATGTGACCAGCTTAGATTTTCGTTGTTTGTGTTGCAATGTCACTGCACATATCGACATTATAAAAGTGTAAAAGGATTATAACACACGCTTTAATGCAGTAGACGTAGATGGTCCAGTAAAGAAAACCTACAGGGGAAATAAACTCGAATCTCTCGTTCAGTGGAGAGTTTTAATCTAAGAATGCTCTTTAATCAGTGGCGTAAAAAGAAGCAGGCTTATGGAAAGTCTTTCTTCAATGTGTTGGTAATCACGCATATACCGATGTAACTGCTCTTCCCTGCTGATAGGAAATATGGTAAGCTACTTATCTGCAGAGTCACGCTGGGGCTGTCCATGTCAATGACGGGATATTGATGTTTGTTGGACACGCCGTTTTTTTCCCCCAGCCAGGCTCCTCGCTGAATTCATAAGCTGAACTGATGTCAGTCAACAAAGAGGTTTAAAATAATCCTGCAGACTTAACGACCTTCTAATTATCCTGTATTGTAATTCAAACACATAATGAGAAGGTGGAGAAATGTTCAACAATTTAGACAGTCGGAATAAACTGATTTATGTGTTAAGGTGGCGATTGTTTTCAATCTACACCAGTAGCTGGTTAGAATAACAAAGATATTCAAACGTTTTTGAAACGTTTTTTTTTTTTAGCAGGTGTAATGAGTTTGTACTTTGAGAAATTAGCAATAGATTAAGAGTACAGAGTAATATATTAAATATTCTCAAATCTAACACAATTAGTACAAAAAGCAGAGCTTCATAACGTACAAAACTATCAGATTGTTTCATTCTGCTTGTAGGAATCAATTAGGGTGTAAGGTAATGGTTTGATGGTTTTGTGTTTTCCCCAGAGAAAGGAGAGTCGGCAGCACCCAGCTGTCCAAACGATGATCTTTGTTGCAAAATGGGAAGTAAGGCAAGACAGCCGACTTGGTAAAACTGAGAATTTTCTACCAGGAGTCTGTAACACTAGCAAAAATTCCAGAAAGTGTCAGGTTTTGTGTATTGTAGCATAAATCCATTTCTTCCTTTTGTCAGTTGTGTTAAGAATGTCTTCAGGAAAAATACTGCACATATAATCATCTTTGAGGGCTGAAAAGTGAAAGAATAATGTCACATAGAAGAGTCCACTGCACTGAGCCCCATTGAAAACCTCCTGGTTTTTCCAGCAAACATTGATCTCTGAACTCTTCCTGAGTTAAAACATTAGTATTGTTGTTTCTAAATTAATATGACCTCGTTTTCTTTGCATTATTTGCTTCTGTTTTGCTATTTTGGCCATTTCGCATGTTCATTTTATTCAAACATATACCGACAAAATGTAAAATCGGTGAAGCTGATCATTTCAAGTGGAGTCTTAGTTTTTCCCAGAGATGTATGCGACAACATATGTACATTGCTTCATTGTATTGGTGAAAATGAATCGAATGTTAAGCAACATTTTAGCCTACAACACTGCTAAACATTCGAACTGAATCAAAAATGAGAAAAAAGTGGAAACACTTTTGCATTGGTAAAACCAAAATACCAGATGGACAAGGCGAAAAAGCAAGCGCCGTGAAATTAATTGGGGAAAAACAGCGACGCCAATTTCCTTGACCGTCTTTAATGCGGATTTGTGCTCATGTTTATACTCTGAGCGCATTAGTCTGTGGTCAGGACCACTGCAGCTATGTGGCCTGACAGGAAAACAACTTGGACAGCAAGAGAACATGCTGTTCCTGTCTCACACTCTGTGATGATAATGGGACACCGCGGAGTCCGTCAACAAGATCTGTGAGCATCGACAACAAGTCCCTCATCCACGGCGCAGAAACACATGCCAACTACAGCATGGGAGTCCAGGCTAGTGCCAGCAAAATGTTGGCTGGTTAGGATGATAGGGTGTCAAGCCGGATGTCCTTAAATTATAGATAGTCATTTCCAGTGATTCAATTTTTATGAGGAAAAAATAAATCACAACACGGAAAGCAAGAGTGTGCATGAAGAAAACCTCCAAGAGTGTTAAGAAAGAAAAGTGAAGCGTTTCAGTGAGAGCCATCTACATGAACGGTGTTTCTGGATCTATTTCGTTCCCATTTCAATTTTTTTTTTTTTTCTTTTCAGAAGGACAAAGACCACATCCCTTCATCCCTTCAATTCAAATATGCTGAAATAACTCCAGGCTGGAATAATAATTTATTTGGTGACGGAAGCAATGAAACACAAATAGCACAATGGGAGAGGACAGTATAAATAAACACGCGCCACTGAGTTGCAACCAACGTCGTTAATTCCAAAGGAGAAAGGTTTTAGAAAGTTCAAAGGATTATGGTTTCAAAGAAAATGGAGGAGCTTTGTTAATAAGATTGCATTATTAATCAACAATTCCTTATTTCAATTTGTTTTAAATAAAAGTCTGGATCGTCTGTTCCAAAGCAGATCTGCAGCAACAAAATTTGACTAAGCTCCAGCTCGAAGTCAGAGTGGACAAATGCAATAAACATTTTCTTATTCAATCAATAACA
Source organism: Poeciliopsis turrubarensis (assembly GCA_010277015.1). Lineage (NCBI taxonomy): Eukaryota > Metazoa > Chordata > Actinopteri > Cyprinodontiformes > Poeciliidae > Poeciliopsis > Poeciliopsis turrubarensis. Next base: position 5,119,632 of record VMRN01000010.1, on the reverse strand, counting down.
TCGAATGCACCTCTAACCCTGCATTGGTATTAGTTGTACTGTTTCCAAACTTATACCGTTTGGAAAAATGTAAATTTGAGCTTTTGGTTTTCATTATTTCTTGCCGCTTTCAGCTTCGTTCTCTTCCGTAGTTCCAACTAACTACGAGTTATTAAGTTTTAAAAACTCAAGAGTTCCTTTACTAGCCTGCAAACATGACAAACAGACATTCATACCCTAAGAAAAATAAAAGAACAGATTAAATCTGTTAATGGTGAATTTCAAAATAAATGAAACTATGTAGTTTTGTTTGTTTTTTTTTTACTTTGTAATGACCAATTGAATACCTGCTTTTTCTTCTCTTCGTATTTTCCATTTTTTTTGTTACTGGGTTGGGAGCTGAAGCATTCTCATGAATACCGAGAAACATTTTCTCAATCCACATTTAAAATCTTAATTTTTTATTCAATTCTTCCTCAATTCTAAACAGTAAAGATTATCAAAATGAAGAAATAAATGAGCACAAAATGAACGAGTGCAGTAAGTAAATAAAGATGGCAGAAATTGCACTTGATAAACTGCAAAACTACTGAAATAATTCAACTTACCAGGTGTCCTTATGTTAATTCTGAACCTTCAAGACAAGTTTTCTCTCACTGAGATAACTGTGTTATGTTGAAATGACACAACCATAGCGTTCACAGTTACGAAGCGCGAAGGCGATTCATGCGAGAGTTTCCATTTATAAAGTATGGACACGGACATCAAAGACGGCAAATAACCCAGGAGACAAAACTGATCAAAGTCCCGTCTCCCCTGTATGTTTCTGGAGCCCATGAGCCGCGAGAAGAAATCACGTGACTCCTTCACTTCAGCACTGATAGGTGCACATTTAGAAAGCTGGAAATACGGACAGAGAGAAAGATGGACTTTTAAAAAAGCAAAAGTACATAAAACCTAAAACAGATCTCAAGTGCTTAAAAGTTAGAGGAAGTTGCATCAGAAAGTTGCAGTGCAGCAACAAAAAAAAAAAAATATGACGTGGCAACATGAGCTCACGGTCAGACCAAATGAATTATGATGTGAATGTAACTTAACTTAGCCTATATTTAGCTACCGACGTCGCAGTAGTTTTGTGTGACATTTTGAAAAGTATTTGTTTTTACCCTCGTGCCATAAGATCTGAACAAAGGAAACAAATGTAATTCACAGCAGGTCTCTGTAATTGTAGTCTCCAGCAGTTCCATGTTGATATTATGTGATCTTTAATACACATGCACATCAGCACATGGCATCTTGTCAGAGGAGTTTGGGTCCTCAAAGAAGTCACTGGAAAATTTTGTGTGTATATAAACTTTATTTAACCAGGTAGATTCAAAATCTCAATGAGGTTCATAAAAGAAAGTGCAATGGACCATAAAACATGTTAAATATTAAATGAGATAAAAAAAATAAAAAATCACAACTGAGACTGGTTGAAATGAATAGTAGTAAAGGTTTTACAGTAAAAGGTTATTTGTGTCTGAATAGTTCCATAAAATATAGAGACTCTAAAATACCAAAGTCCCAGCTCGACTTCAGGAGTCACACGAAGCCGTATATATTGTTCACATAAAGACGTATGTGAAAGTGAATATCTCACTCTTTTGTCTTCCATCAGTTTTGGGAATAAGATTATTTTAGTACATTAAAATATAATGAGATTGCGATACCTGCTGCTCCCCTTAATGTAACGCCTGTGTGCATCATGCAGATCTGTTTGACAGAGTGCTGTCTACCTCTCTCTGCTCCTGCCTCGTCCTTCTTCTCCATCAGCAGGTAGCGGGGACTCTCGGGGAGGAAGGGTAGGACACACAGCTGCAGCACTGCTGGAAACGCCAGGAAAGAAAACAGGTAGTTCCACCTGGACTCCTGCAGTCAGAACATGAACAGAACAGCCACATCAAAGCCTCGGACACGGGAGAGCGACAACACATTAAACATGGACATGTTGCAGAACAGCTGTATGTTGCAGCTATTATGTAACACTCCATCGAATGAGTGCGTGCATGGTGGGGCTTTAATTAAAAGACAAAGTTAGTTATGCTGTTTCTACTCCATATGTCCTTTAAAATGTGTAAAAAAAAACAAAAACAAACAAAAAAAAAAAAAACGAAAATGGCTGCATAAAATATGTACTTAAAAGTGTGTGCATTTGCGTCGTAGATGCGAAAAGTGAGTGTGGGTTGAATGGTTTCTGCTTTTGTAATTAAGACCAGAGAGCTTTTTAGATGCAGAAGGCCAGCGATAAAAGCTTGTGTATACGTGGAAAAGTCAAGAATGTCACGAAAACGAGAGGAATAAATGATAAGATGTAAATATCTAAGCAAATCAATGCCAAAGCTTTACACATTGGTCTTTAATTTACATGGAGCAGGAACGTGCAGCAGCGGCTGATTAAACATTTGCTGCCCTGCAAGCATTGATTTCTGTGTTAAGTTTCACACTCAGGTGTACAGTATGTGATGAATGCATACTTTTTGGTATCCAGTGGTACTTTTTAGCTGCAGCAGGCTTCATGTGTCCACTTATTGATCATCAACTCTGATTATAAAGTATTCCCTCAAAATATCAGCCGAGACGAGGAGTGAGCATCGAGCTGCAGTGAGATGAGCCGGTTGGTGTTTTCTTAGAGGTGTGCGGTTCTTAAAACTTTATCGGAAATGCAAGATTAGGATTCAAGGCCTTCTGGTGAGGACAAGGATTGAAAGAATTTCTTGCAATTGTGGCTTCTTTTGAAGCGATTTAAAACCCAACACCCAGCTTGCTTTGACAGGGCTAATGAATTCGTCAGGTGGAACACATCTGCTGCGTATCCAATTATTTTAGCTAAAGCTCGCTTTTCCTTCACACTGGGTCAGTCATAATTAAATTACCTTTGCATCGTCTAACTGCACAATGAGTCTGCTTTGTGACAAACCCCTCAAAGTTTTACCCCACAGAACGGTGATAAAGTCTTCCACTCGCCCTTACAGTAGCTGTAAATCTCTGCACGAGGCATTTCCTGCAGTGCACTAGAAAGTAGGTGAAAATAACCTTTCCCTTTATGTGTTATTTTATTTGACATGAAATGTAAAAACTTGAATTGATATTTATACTAATGGCTCTTCTGTTTTCCCTTAAACCTGCTTGTGTAGCTCCCTACATTACCATCACCCTCCCTTGTTACCTGGGAAATAAACATCTCTGCTGAGCTGTGTTTCTTTAATAACAGCTGTAGAGCAAAGTGAGAGCCTGGTTAGTAAAATGTCTTTGGATGATCTTATGTGTGCATCTGCTAGGATCAGAAGAAAAGCCCATCATCCGTCCGCCCGCAGCTGTTTGTGATGAATGTCACCTTCTCTATAAGCCTATTTTGCTGATGGTCTGTCAGGGGAACGAGCTGACAGCTGGACCTTGCAGATGTGTGATGTGGTCCCATTCTTAGAATCACAAAAGCAGCACAATTTATATTTGGAAGCAAATGTGCTCGGACTCGCGCCTCACAGGAGGGGGGCGACGTCTTGTTATTGTTAATTACAGAGATGATCCCTATCGGTATTTTGTATTGTTTCTGTCATCGTTTAATATGAAGTCACCATCGGCAACAAGAAGAGTCGTGGTAAGAGCAAAATGTCTGCAAAAAATAATCTGGTAAGGAAAATAACTGACCTGCTGTTACGATAAGGAGTCAAAAGGTTTATGTTTTATTAAACCGAGAGTAAAGGTATGGTGTGGTTTAGAGTATATTTAGTGTGTTTGTTTGTTTCCTTGCCCACACATAAAAATAACTTTAACCTTTGAACCTCATTTGGGCTCCCCAAAGCACTTTTATGTCTTCATCAATCACAGAAAAAACACCCTGCAGTTATGAACTGAGTGGAACTAAGAATAAATGTGTCCTTTTTTAGTGTAATTGTACAATCGGAGAATGGTGGGGATGGTCACAATAGATTTTCTTTCCTTTAACGCCACTTTAATGGTCCGACAATAATAATTAAGGAAAATAACTTAATGGTGATTAGTCCTTTTTTGCCCTTCTGTATAATTAAAATTCTTCATATCCCTATTTCCAAAGAGCTGAAGAAGTCTTATGTTTTTTGAACAATAACAGAATTTTTCATTAATCTGTTGCTGAGAAATGAGCGTGTTTTCTGGTGACCAAGTGCCACGAAGTGAACATCTGATTTTAACTTTTGCAAAATTTACCAACTATATATTTCTTGTGTCTAAGCAGATGAACAGTGTTTAAAAAGAGCTCATCTCTTAACACCAATAATTATCTTGGTGCTAAGAGATGAGCGTTTCTATTTTTTTTTTTTTTTATTTATTTATTTATTTTTTTTTATGGTAACGAGCTGCCACGAAGTACAAATCATCTTTTGTTAAATGTTTTATAACATAGTTACCACCAATGACAAAAAACAACAACACATTTTCAATTTCTGAAAAAATTTCCAACTGCACAATTCTTGTTAAGTAGTGTAATATAAGTAGTATTTTAAAAAGCAGAAGAAATCTTATGTTTTTTGAACAATAACAGAATTTGTTGCTAATCTGTTGCTAAGCGATGAGCATGTTTTCTGGTTGCCAAGTGCCACGAAGTAAACATCTGACTTTTACTTTTGCAAAATTTACAAACTGTACATTTGTTGTGTCTAAGCAGGTAAGCAGTTTTTCAACAGAGTTTAAGTTTTCTAAAAAATAATTAGCTTGGTGTTAAGAAATGAGCGTTTTTTTCCTGTTAACAAACTTCATCGAGGTATAAATCAGACCTTTTGTGATGAATGTCTGTTGTTTAAGATATTTGCCAACCATGACAAAACAAAAATTATTTTCCTGAAAAATTCAATTGCACAATTCTTGTGAAATAGTGTTAGCATAAGTAGTATTTCAAAAGAGCAGAAGAAATCTCATGTTTTTTGAACAATGACAATATTTGTTGTTAATCTGTTGCTAAGAGATGAGCGCGTTTTCTGGTTGCCAAGTGCCACGAAGTGAACATCTGAGTTGTACTTTTGCAAAAGTAAAAATCAGAAGGCAGTGTATTAGCATTTGCACCACCACTAGCAGAGCATTGCCCGCTATAGTGGGGACCAGTTCACTGCCCTCTTTAGCAGTCGCTAATGCCCAGTCCCAGTCCCTAAAATAAGCTTCTTATATATTAGCTATGGTTAAAACCGTGAATGGAGGAAGACAATGTAACAACATGCTCTACATTTACATTTCAACCAGGTTATGTTCAACACAAAAATTAGACAAAATTAAAAAGAAAAACTATTCTAGTTCCTTGAATCAGATTTCAAACTTTTGCAGCTAAACGTGCTGCAAAGATGATGGATACTGCAGACAACCAATCTCCCAGGATATAGACTAGTGTTGAAGAAAGCTTCCAGAGGTCTTAACCCAATCAAGTCTCACCAGCAGCACTTCTGCACGTCAAAAACTGAGCGATTCATCTCCACTGACAATGTGAGTTTGACAAGAGACAAGAGAGAGTGTGGACACACATACCGATCATCAGAAAATGTAGCTTAGCAAAGCCCTTGTGCCATGTTCAACACCCTCCATGTTTCCACAGCCAACAATTTAAAGTTCAGTCACACAAAAAGTGAACCACCCCCTGTTCGATGCATTTCATTGATCTCATGTGTAAAACCAAGAGCACTGACAATCTAGCATGAACAAGAATAACAGTTCCCCAATAGGCTAAAGCGATCCGTCAACCTTTTTTGTCAATTTGTGCAACTCTCTGATGGAGAACACAGAGTATAAATAAAGCTCATTAAGGCAGCTAAATTGAACCTTTGTCTTTGTCTGAGGCATGCTGATGGGCTCGGAATCCCATGGGCCATTAGTGACAGACTGGCTGAAGGCCTGCTCCGGCTAAACCTAAATAAACATGCTCTCTACTGGGAAAAGGTCAGACGCTGAGCACCAAGGTTACATTAATTGTCATTTGTCACGGCTTATCACAATTTGGCAGTCGACAACGAATGACATCTTGGACCAGCGCCCATTAACAGAAGCCGTCATGGAGAGGAAGCCTGATGGAGGCCGCGTTCAAAGGCCAGCCCGGCATGTTGATGCGTTTACCACATATCATCTGTCGCGCAAGTCCGAAATGGCATGTCACAGAATACGTAGCAGCTTCAGAGAGACATGTGACAGCCATTATATATTTAGGAAGATCGTTTAAAATGTGACAAGGGTCAAATCAATACATATGGATTAAGAATCTAGTCTGTAATGCTTCAGTCAATCAGTTTCCATTTCTTGCTCGCATGTGAGGCAGAAATCAGTTCACAGTCTACCTGTCCCTGCTTCTTGTTCTTCTGCCTCTCACCAGTTTTTACTCGATTGAGGTTCTGTTTTGTTCTGCCTTTTTCCCGTTAGACTCTATGGTTATTTCTGCTTTCTGGACACGGATTCATACTTTTGCCCTCAATTCATCCCATCCCTGATCTCTGTGTGTCTGAGGCTTTCCTGCATTCCCATCAGGTCTGAAACAATACTTTATTGGACACGTGGTGCAGAAAAAACAATGCTGGAACGTTCCTGTAAAAACTGTAAGATTCATCATTCAGATGCTGAAAAGCTGATTCACCATCGAGACCAGTGGTTCCTAAAGTCTGGGGCGTGCGGCCTAGGGGGGTCGCAGTGCCGTTGCCAGGGTTTGGGGAGCGCGGGAACAGTATGGATGAATAAAAAAAAACAAAAAAAAAAACAGTTACACAAAAGCGTTTCACTGTAAAGATGGTTTTCAGTGTGTTTTGTTGCAACTGAAGTATGAAAAAACTTCAGTGGAGTTTGAAAACAAAATGTCTGTAGAGCTTTGTGTCTGGTTGAACAATATATATGCCCAGTTGATTTATTTATTTTTTTCCTTTTTGGGGGGGGGATTTTTATGTATTTTACAAGGAGGCCCAGAAAATCTTTGGGAACCACTGGTGAAGGTGCTTCTGCACATTTGTGTGAGAAGTCTGTACCTCCGACGAGTTCCACATTTTTATTACATCTTTTAAAAACAAATTTTTTGTTCTGTCACAATAATCCAGTTTGCTGAACAATAAATTGTCCCAGAACTTCTTGCGTTAAATTCTTCTGAGACCACAAGTGAAGTAGTATAAATAATTGCAAAATGATGCAAGTACAATAAACCTCAAACAAACATTTAGCATTGAAACTGGATGACATTTTAAATATCCAAAACAATCAAAAGAACAAATAAAATGCACATTACAGAGACACTAGTCTCTGCAAACAAAATTGTCCTTCGTAAAAGGATCAAGTGAAGACCAATGCACCAGACTGAAGTATTTCATAATCCAGAAAGAGCAAGAGACACGAGAAAAAACAAACCATTCTGTAAATAGAAATTATCGAGCTTGTTTCAAGTTTTCATGCAATCAATTGATTTATTGCCTGTTTCAGCAGACTTGGTTCTTGGTTGAGTAATAGAGTCCCCTGTTCCAAATTTTGAAGTGTTTTTTGATTCGATTAACTTAAAGTCCGACCTTGACCGAACCCATAAATGTGAGATAAAAACCAAATTTTGCAACAGAGCAAACTTTGTTAGACTCTAACCATGTACTTTGCTTGTCATATAAACTCTTTGTACACATATGGCAAGTGGCCTGGTGGTGCACTGTTTGTTGCCTTGCAGCCAGAAAGAAGTATGTGGGTTTTAATTCTGGCTTGAGGGTTTTCTGAATGCATTGATTTTCTCAGGCTACCCTGACTTTGTCACGCAGTCCCAAACCATGACTGTTAGGTTAATTGGTCTCTCTGAATTGCCGTTAGCGATGAATAATGTGCTTGCAACACAGATTCCTGTGAGTCTCTGTGTTGCATTGTAATGGATCCAGAGACTGTTAGCCGCCCCCTTATCCGGCGAGGATAAGCGGGTATAGACAAAAGGTGGATGACATTTAAAAAAAAAAAAAAAAAAAAAGCAGAAATCAAACCACATAATTTCACAAAAAAAAAATACACACTTCAAAAAGCAAGTATGTCAGAGGACATATCCAGAGAAAAGATCCACAGCAAAATAAATTCTTTAAAAATCATTATGCTCTGCTGAATGATAGGCCAGGCACAGATATAGCACAAGAAGCCAAGAGAAAAGGTTTATTCACAACCATCAGCCTTCTACATGGGCTGTCCTTTGAACTGATGTAAAAAGGTGCTTCACAAAAGATTCACTGGCTTGAAAAGGTGTTTGTCACTCCTATTTTAAATGCTTGAATGGCTTCCAATGCTCTGCTGGATGTGTGAATCACATATATTTGTGCCACAAGGTTAGAAACCACTCAAAACATGAAGCAGAAAGAGGATTTAAAGGCCCATGTTGCCACGTTCAGTTTCCACAAAAATACATCAACTTTCCGACAAATAACGGGACAGAGACCTGATGTCTAAATATTTGTTCATATTGTTAATGGCGGCAATGTTTTTGATCAGACGTGTCCTACTGTTTTGTCAATGAACAATTAAGAGTCAAAAACCTTTTAATTCGATTAAAACCAGGCAGGCGAAGAGTAGTTGAGGCAATAATATTCAACACTTTCCCAGTAGCCAAGAGTCTGGCATTATACAGACACAGGGCAATAAACTGAAACGTTTTCTGACGGCTTGTTTGTAAGATTAAACATAAGATTTTCATCAAGGGTACACTCTGTATAAATATGACTTTTTTCTTTTTTTTTTTTTTTTTTTTATTGGTCTGACGTAACATTTTAATTTTAAATGTCATGTTTTAATTTTCTCCAAGCAGTATTTTCCAATACTTAATAGAAATAATGGCTTCAAATTCAGTCTGTGTGTAATTAATATGCGTTAGTGTGAAATAAAAACATTAACTTTTCAGTAGTATTCAACAGTGTCCTGGATAACACGCATTATTGTGTTTTAATATAATAAAACGTAATATAGCATAAAAGTATCTTCACTGGGTCACAAGTACCGACAGTCCAGCACAAGTTTGAATTTATAGCACATTGTTATTTTTTCTAATCGAAAACTCTAAATAAATCTCGGATGGACAGAAGAAAAGAGATGTACGTCTGTACACTTGTGCGGATCCAGGTCCAAAACATTTTTAATGTACATTTCTAGGAATCATGAAAAACAAAAGCTCTCTGAACTCTTTTGGGGGAACACTTAAACACAAGTTCATTTTACTTTTAGTTTTACTGCACTTTTAATTTATTTTTATTTTTATTTTTTATTTTTTGCAATCATAACTGATCGCAAACAACATCAACAAGTGCCAACAGATATAATTGCAGGCTATAAATATGCTTAATTAATTTCAGAAGACATTTTCCATGATTATTTTTTTTCATACAGTGCCAAAAGTAACTAGTTATCTAAAGTCTGCAAATTGTGCCGAGAGGAGAGCTGTTGATTATTAGCACTCATGACATAACAGATTGGCTTTCAAAGCTCATGTGCCTTAGGCTCATGTCTGTTTCTGGGCCTAAAAGATAAACTAAGAATGCGGCACGCAAATAATTGAGCGGGTTTATGATGGATCCCTGTCAGGACAATCTTTCAGTGGCGAGCGGAATCATCGCCGACCATACCCAATGTTTTTGCTACAATAGCCAATAAGGTGTGAAGGGACAGAGTAACACTTCCTCTGGGTTAACAAGGTGTGACTGACAATTCTTGGTGCTATCTAAACGAAATGAGACAGACAGATAGGCCCAGACACGTACTGTGAAGTGAAGGGTAAAAGTTTTTTTTTTTTTTTTTTTTTTTTAACAGAGGTGCCTGATGGGCGATGTTGGCAGCTAGCCTGGGAAAGTGAAGAAAAATAATTAAGTGTGAGCAGAGATGGGCTTTCTCCCTCTCCCTCTCTCTCCGTCGCTCTCCGGCAGCAGCAGCAGCATCAGCAGCAGCAGCTCGGGCTTGAATGTCAAGCCAAACTGGAACGATCTGCTGAGAGGCGGCGGAGTTGAAAAAGTCAGAGCAGAGCTGTGAGACCTCATCAGTCGGAAAGACCTTGGCATTTAAACCTTTGTGGCCAACTCTTACATTAATGTCGCCAGGAAGACGTGGAGGGGAAGCCGGCTGACACGAGAGCCCAGGTCATAAAAGTTGTTCGGATGACCTCATAAGGTAACTCATTAGGATCAATGCCGGATGCTAAGAGGCAAAGTAAATCAATACGAGTATTCTGCCTGCAAATAACACGCAAGTTTCACTGAGAATGTTCAAAAGTCAAATTAAATACATTTTAAAATAGAAATTAGAAACAAGATTTGTTTTTTTTTTCCCTTTTCTTTAATGGGATAATTTTGTTGTCTTAAATTGTTCAGAGCTTTTGTAAGCGCAGAATAACACGAATATGAATCCCCAGCATTCTGTAATTCATCCAAGATTGTGTACGATTTCATTTCCTTCAGTAGGTTTTCATCCTTTGCACGTTCTGCTGTGTGATAAAACAGTCATTTAATTTTGATGGAGTACGATTACAACAAAATTGTGTGTATTTTATGAGCAACTTTTGTGACAGACGAACAGAAAGTAGTGTATTGATGCAGAAGGAAAATAAAATCATTGTGATTATTTTGTAGAAATTAGTTCACACTTTGACATTGAAGGAGTTCTTTTGAATTTTTATCATTATTATTTTTTCTGTTAGTCATTATGGATTTATAAAAACAGCAAAAACGGGCAAATACTCCATGGGATGAAACCTTTTTATGAGAACTATTGTATTTATTTACTAATGCCTGTAAATACTGAATGTTAAATGTGCATTTTCCCTCATTGTGGTACAAACAGGATTGTAATAATTCTTATATGTTTTAGCAGCCAGGGATTGTGAGGAACACTTACATATAAACTTATAGGCATTTTCTTAGTACTTGTTAAAATTGATTTTAAACTGCAACTTCTTCTGGGAATCTTTTCCTCACAAATCTCTGTTTGAATTTTGTCCCGTTCTCCTGACTGAGCTGCTGTATAAAATGTGTAGTTTGCTTTGCTCCCACGCTGTTGCTCATGTTCGGGGGCCGACACACATTTTGCGCACCAAAACACAATTTTTCACAGCTGGACATTTTTCCTGAAATGTCGGCTGATTTCAAAGGACGTTTTCATGATGCGTTTGGTGTTGATGTTGCTTTTAAGTTATTAAAAGGCTTACAGAGTCATGACAACATCACTGGAGTTTTCACAAATGTTCTGAAGGAGTTATATTTCTTTCTGGAAATTTTTTGGATTTCTAAGACAATTTTAAAAATCAGCCAATTAAGCAAACAAGCCGAATAGAAACCACTAGCTCAGTTGTTTCATCCTGACTGAGCTGAAAAGGGAAAAATGAGTCTGATTTTGTTTTGAGCAGTTCTGTATCTGGTTTCAACTGCACCTTCTAATGACCATTTGTAGGTGATGAATTATTAAAGCTGATGCTAAAAATAGCCACAGCTACGTGAAGAGTGGCCGTGCATAATGTGAACTCTTCTGGTGTCGCGGGAAAAAACGTCCTGGTTCTGCACAATTTATGACCGGTGCGCTTTCCCGACTGCAATTCAATACAAGAGACTCGGGAGGGGAGGAAAGCAAGGCCATTTCAGTGCAAACAAGTAAAGGTGATTTCTTAGCTAAGCAGATATCTGGCTCAGCACCAAACTGGCTGATGCTCATTAGTTCTTGTAGAACAACTAACTGAACTATAAAACCAACCTGATTGGTTTCAACGTTAAACCAACCATTAATATTGACAAATGTTAGGTGTCAAGCTCTGGTTTTGTGTCATTAGCCGTACTATTCACTCCGACCATTCTGACTCGCAAACAAATGATCTTTCAGGTTTACAGTGACGTGAAGAAGTACTTCTGTGGTTACGGCATCTCGACTGAAGAACCTATTATATTACGTCGAAGACGTAATCCTTAATTCCTTCCAGTATAAAAGATCAAATTAATTACTACCAGCCTTACCAATGTTTTTCATTAAAAAAGAACCTTTGAAGCTACATCTCTTTTGGAACAGGAAGTTATTTGCGCCATGCATGAAAATAATTTTGAAACCACAGACTCTGATGAGCTTTTGCTGTGCGTAGGACGTGTTCTGTTTTCTTGAAACAAAACACCTTTCTCATGGGTATTTGATGACTGATTTGCCACAAGGCAACCGCAGCTGTTGTTCATCTGGTAGGAAAATCTTGTCTTTTACTTTGATGTGCCCTCTGTCAGAGCTAAACATCTGCTGATGTCTGCAGATGACGTTGAGTCAGTAACTGACCTCCCACAACAGCACAGTTGCATGATTAGCCAGAATAATTACCCTAAGTTGCAACAATATTTTACTATGTTTGAGCTAAATGCTTTAGGAAAAATGTGCAGCGCCACCCCTTTGTCAGCAGAGAACATCTCCTGCTCAGCCATGTGCGTCTTTTTCAACCCAGTAGAGCTAAGAGATTAGGAGCAAATTACAAAATCCTGAAAGTGTCATGTTTTGCTGGTTTTGCTGTGAACAAAACAGCATCCGTGTGGAGGCTGTATGAAGAAGCTGAATGTTCGCAGAAGCTGAATGTTTGCTGAAATTTATTTTTACATGAACACCGTAAAAAGCCTTCGAGCTTTTAACGTTTTCTTTTTCGCACCTTGCCATAAACCCGTTTCAGTAATCAATTGTGTCACCAGCCGCCCTCAGCATTGTTTCCTACTGGACTTATTCAATAGACTTCAAGGGACGTGTCTATAGCAAACACTAGAGAATGCAGAAGATATATAAGGAGTCGTCAGTGAACTGTCAAAGCGGACATGGAAATTAAACAAATCAACACAATTAAACTTAAAGAAAAATTTAAAAAATCTATGTCACAAAATGGAAGAGGCAATTGGTAATGTTTTTTCTCAGCTATAATTTGTCATGGTTTAGGTCAGGCCAGCCTGGAGGGAAAATCATTCACCGGTGAAAGGAGTCCGGAAAAAACTGATTATCTGTCTGCGCGATCGAGGTTTATTGTGTTATTAATTGTTGAAGAGCTTATGTAATAGACTGAGAGAGAAAAATAAATAAATAAATACCAGCAGCCACCTGCAAATGAATGCACAGACAGGCGTGTAAATGATCCAGCAGATTCGATAGATTGTGGTTCGTGGAGGACAGATACGCTGCTGTGCAGCTGAAATCCAGATGATGTTTAAAAGGTGTTCACACTCTGCTGTTATACCATGACATGTTACTAAGGCAGACCAAGAAAGGAGCTTCTCCACCTGAGAAATTACATCAGCTCCTTATCCGATCACAGAACACCGCAGTCATATGTGATTTCTATGCCTTTTCTTTTGCTGTCCAACTTCATCAAAGCAATGACAATCATTCATCAGTGATAGATTGTAAAACTCCACTGCTTACACATGAGGGCATATTATATGTGTTTGCTCACCGACCTGACCCAAGAGCTCAGGCAGACCCAACACTTGTCCTGTGAACACGCCCAGGCAGATCAGGATGGAGTTGAACTGGCCAATGGAGCCTCTGATATGTTTAGGGGAAATCTCTCCCAGGTACATGGGGAGGACGCTAAGGGATATACCTAGAGGAAAAAAAACAAAGGTCACGAAATAGAATCAAGTGAAAAAGGGACGTAAGAAAACAAAAATTATCAAATAATGTACGGAAGAGAATTACCCAATAACATATTGGTCTGTATTGTGTTTAGTAAACACAGTTAAACTCTCAGGCTTATGGGATCTTGACAAGACCGCTAATAAACCTGTACTGGCACAAGCAGTCAGTTTCTGATTACATTTGATCTGATGTCATTTTAAATTTTGGCTGTTTTGTCCAAAAACGATTGTTTTGTGTCTGAGTTCATTTGTTCTGGTGCTGTTTCGTATGTCACTTGATCTGAGTCTATTTGGTCTACATCTGTTTGGTCCGAATCATTTCATTTCACCTGACTCAGTTTGAGCTTAGTCTATTTGGGAATATGCCTTTAGGTCTGAGTCCCGTCATTGTCATGCCGTTTTGTCTGGATCCATCTGGTCTGATGCCATTTAATCTGTTAACCTGATAGTAACTTTTTGTCAGCTGTCTCTTTCGTCTGAGGTCGTTATGTTTAGAGATGTTTTCCTGAGACCCGAGGATGTCGTAAAACTGCGTTCCACTAACAGTTTCCATCAAATGGCACACGTCCAATCTACAACTTTTAGAAAATCAATACATGTAGCGGAGCAGATGACTTTCAAAATATCAACTCGTTGATAAAATTAAAGCAGTTCCATACGAGATAGTCGAGTTTGCAGGTTCAGTTGAGTAAGAAAAAAATTCTTCATGATTATCCACTTGAAGTAAGGAGAGCTATTTTTGTATTTCGTTTGTTTTGCTTTTATTGCAGCTTGAAATATATATTTTGTTTTGTTTTGGTGACGAGAGCATCCGAGCAGATAGTTCCCTCACTGTTGACAGTGTGAAGATGTAAGTGATGGTTGTTGCCAAGGCCTCTCCTGGAGTCACTCTCTGATTAAGTGCTGCTTTATTTCCCTCTGCGGTTTGGGTGAAACTCTCAGAACAGAAGGCAATTAGAGCGTCTCTGCTCTCTGATCGCCACCAAATTCATATTTGATAAGCAAGTTATTTTGCACATCTGCCTATCTTTATTGCCTTTGCCTCTTCATGAACTCCAAACACTTTCTTCACCAATATAATGATTTTTTTCTTCTTTTTCTTTTTTTGTTTGTTTTGTTTGTGCAGACAAGCAGCTTAGTCTTTGGAAAGATCAAACTTTAAACCCAATTATTTTATTACTATTATTTAGTTCTGGCTGGAGCATTTTAAAAGAAACAGGAAAGTGTTTATCTGCAGATAAACACTTTCACAGTCTGCTGCATTTGTTCAACCGCGATAAAAGGCTGAGCAATTAGGTATTATTTGGAGGGGTATCAAAATTATAATTTAAATTATTAAATTATCTGTAGGGATATCAAAAGGTTTACATAGCTAATTAAACCTAAGCAAAAGCTGCAGCATTTGTTGTACACCAATAGCAACAAAACGTGCTTCCTTTAATTGTGCACTGACCCGAGTTCACGCCCATAACGATCCGGCCGATGATGAGCATCTCAAAAGATCTTGAAATCTCACCCAGCGACAGCAACAAAGCAGCCGTCACAGCAAAGCAGTTATTCAGCAGCAAGGTTCCCTTTCTGGAAAACAGAAAGACAATGTGGATGTGACTCTATGTGACAAAGGAAAGAGGAGAAGATCAGTGGTATAGACATGATGGCAATGAGACCTGAATAGATTTCTAATCCAGCTCTTCAAGCCCTTTGTTGAAACATCTCCAGCTCTTTAATTGTGATAAAAGAAGGAGAACAGCAAGCACATCTGACTTCTGCCAAAACATTTCCGCAAGGCACTCCAAAGCAAGAACAATCAGGAGTGACGGGACTCGAGACATCCAAAAGAAGAAGAGAATAACTTCACTTTTTTGTGGCTTTAGATGTTCATAAAAGGGATGAAAACCATTGGATGCAAAGGATTCTTCAAGGCCAGGGAAGCAGAAAAAGCTTTTAATGTAGGAGGCTCCTTGTGCCAAGTGGATGGAGAACAATTCATGGAGAATTCATTTAATTCATTTAATTTAATCACACAGCAAGAAAAACTGAAAGTTACACCACTAATTTCATCTCATTGAATGTGTCAGAGTGCGTAATCATAACCGACCTAATCATCAGCCAGAGGAATGATCAGATTAATAATGCTGTCGGCGGTTTTTTATTCACAAATGAAATCGAGAAAGAGATCTCCACAAACTGCATTCAGGCAGCTCTTGCAGACATGCTACAAAATCCACTTTATCAAAGAGTTGTCCAGCAAAAAGGGCCCAAGAAAAATAGTTAAAGCAAAAAGAACTTCAGACAGGCTTTTCAAATTTCACTTAATGCCCTACAAAGCAAGCACAGACGGTCATGTTATGCCCCTCCCTTCACACCTAAAATGAAATTGAAACTTCCCTTTGAAACATCTCGGAGATTTCAAATTTAATCCAGCAGGTGACTCTTTTTGCCCCTTGGGTGGCCTGACATCATTACCAAGTAATCTTGAACTAAATCTACACGAAGAAACTGTATTATAATTCAATCTGTCAATCTGTGGACGTGGAGTTATTTATTTTTTAGCATGACTGAGAAGAGATCAAAGTCGTATTTTATGTAGTGGTGAATGAGGTCTGAAAAATTCAACATGTTTTTTTTTTTTTTTTATTATTTAAAAAAAAATAAAAAGAAGAAGAAGAAGCAGCACATCTTTAGATGAAAGGATTTGTACCAATGCGAAATCTCTAAGGAATGATTGTAGGCCAAGAAGAATTATTGTGGTAAAAGGAGATCCAACTTGTACTAAAATGGTTTAATCTGGTTATATTCAACACATTAAAATATGCTTCTGATGAGGGTCCACAGGCAGATTAAAATACCAATAAACTGTTACTTTTCGCCTTAGTCCGCATTTCTATATTAATGTCTTTGCATAGAATGTAATGTTCTAATCTGAAATATCATCTTTTGCATTAAATTCAATTAAAGTCATCATAATTATTACAAGTAAAGGCTTGGCATAAATCAGTCAGTGTCTAAGAGACTGCTGTATTTTTTGTTTTTGACCAGTTTAATAGCGGATGCACTGTCAGTATCATGCTCCAGTACAGAATGATGTACAGCCTAAATTCTGTAATGAATTTCTGCGTTAAACCACTAAGGGCCTAGTACTGACACAAGTATTTGATGCAAATATTATTCATTGACCAATGCAACAGCTGGTTACCATGGAAAAGGTGGAAGGACATTGCTTAACAATATTATTGACATTAGAAACTGAAGTTAGTTTATTGTATGAGAATTTTCTTTCTTATTTATTGATACTTTACAACATTCTGACCTTCCACAATTGCATTAAATTACTGAGATGGTTAAAAGTAAAAAGAAAAAAAGTTTAAATAATTAGTTGAACAAATATTATTCTCCTTATGCAAGTCATCTAGGGCTATTTATTGGTATTTCTGATAGTTTTCCCGACTCCTGGCTGCTTCCAGCCCACTGACACATGCATACACCAAACTCAATCATACTGTTCCCATACATATTCAAGATTTAACAGAGGTTTGTTCATATAAGATTCATAACCTCATATATAAAACATCCAATTCTGAAAAACATCAGAATTGGAACTGTGAAAATTGGTTTTCGTCAAAACTTCAAAAACACTCCTGAATGTCAACAAAATGAAACAGGCTTCATGGATATTCATGAATTCATCTGCATGCACACAAGGCTGATTTGTGAAGACATTACCATTTTAAGAATGCAATTTGAAACCCAAACTTTGAGCTGAGAATAAACAAGCCGGAAGACAAAAAAAATAAAAAATAAATAAAAAAATCTAATTTTGTTGCAAGGATTAAACAGAGGAGTTTCATCGCTTAATGTCAAGGGTCAAAGGAGTAGATGCTCATTTTAACTGCTGCTGCAGAAATGAACGTCGTCTCATGGGCAGCCTCATTTACGTGATAGCAGAGCCGGAGAACAAACAAGACGCGATGCCGTCTCCATGTCACGTCTTCATTATGACAAAGAGTGTAAGAAAAATTTTTTTTTTTTAAAAAAGCCATTAACCTCAGCTTCACTTGAAAACTTTTAATGAATTCCTTGGTCACTTTTACAGAGTTGCTGTCTGTTTGCTCTCTGCATGTGTCTTCTGATGCTTTTATATATTCACTCTGACATCTGAATGTCAGCCTATCCCGGATAACCAACTGGGACGCTGATGTCCAGCAGAGAACACAAAAGAAAAAATGAGCACCTTCAATCGACACAGCAGAAATCCAGAGGAAGAAAGTCGAGGTGAATCTGAAGAGTGTTGTAGTGGACTCAAATGGCAAGAAAGAATCAAAGTATCAGATACAAGATTCTTCCTCTGCTTTGACAATGTCATCCTAATAACTACTGGTTAATAGATTCTTGTGAATCAAAATTAGTTTGGAAGCATAGGAGGTGATTATATTGAGCTCCAGTCTGTCCCTGAAGGGCACAGGAGGATGTGAAACTACCTGACTTGTCCGAACCCTGAGAAACTCATTACACTTGCTGTGAGACTGGATCTCAGCAGGCAGAATAAGTTGTCAAAGCGCCACTGCTAGATCAAAAGCAAAGCAACTCCTTTCTTTTTTGTCTGTTTTTCTTTTTTTTTTCTTTTTTTTTTTTTGCATTCCTCCCTAGACTTAAGTCGTACGTCGCCGGCAGGATAGTAAGTCACCAAAAAATCTTTTTCACATAATAGCTGTAGTTTGATTCTCCAAGACCTGCACCTAATAGGACAAGCTGCCTGTCCAACTGGGTGTTAGCAAAAAAAAAAAAAATGAGGGGAACAAAACTCACCAATGCTGCAGTTGTAGGAGGAAAGTCATATGCTGCGATTTTTTAATTTTTTTTATTTTTTTACCACTTGCACAATATGATTATACTCGCACGGAGCGACACCGTGAGCAGAAAACACTTTTTATGTGCCGACGTCTGACGAAAGCATTCAACATCCCAGACTGTAGTAAGTACTCTGCAATCCTTTGATCCGCTCTGGAAGTCTGCTGAATGGTAATTCTGCCTCATTGGTTATGCAATTAATCGTCTAACAGGCTTGTTTTTCGCAAATTCTCTAAGCAACCTACAGTCTGACCGTGGGGAGAATTTACTGGGAGGTCCATTACTGGGAAAATGTGTTCAATGTGTTTCCTTTAAGTGGATGAATGTTTTAACAACTAAATGATAAAAAAAAACAAATTAATAGAAAATGGCTTCATGGCAACATATTTTCATTTTACCAAGACAGTTATCGGTTGTTAACACAGCCATGATAGATCTGAACGAGTATCAATTGGCTGGCGACATTTAAAATTCAACAGAGACGCTCCCCACTAGTGATGCTCAATTAAATGAGGTGCATTTACCAAACGGCATGTTGCTGCAACTTATTATCTTAATTCCTGCAAAAGCCTCAGAGACTCATCTTGTTTTTCACGTCTTATTGAATAACTGGTACAACAATCATGCCCTGAAATATAAAACGCTGAACAAATGATCTTGTGTTACTCACCGCCCAGCAACTTTAATAATCGAAGAGACCGACAGAGTTCCAAGAAGGCCTCCGATGGCAAATATGGACACAGTTACGGACCACAAAAGAGTGGAAGTTTCTGGAGGAATCGGTTCCTCATATCTCTCCAACCAGGTCTTATTGTAGAAATCTTTAATGTACTGCGAAACACAAGAAAACAGATTTAGCTGTAGTTCAGACAAGACAAATATATCCTAAAAAAAACAATATAAAAATATCACTGATGGCTGCAAACGTTACGCATTTTGTTGTTAATGAGTAGGGTTTCATTCGTACTTTATGATCCATGTTTCCGTTTTTGTTTTGTTTTTTTATAGCAGAAGGAACGTTCAGTGAGATGCAACTGCAAATTTAATTTTTAAATGTTACATGATGAGAAATGACACAGAAGTTTCAAATGTCTTCAAATGTCTGGCTTCTATATCCACTTGTCCTTGCAGGGTTGTGGAAGCACTGGTGCTCATCTTCGTCAGTCACTGGGGGAAAAGTTGGGATGCATCCCTGACAGGTGGCGTGCCCATGACATGGCAACGCAGAAACACGCAGAACAAACAATCAGACCCATTAACCCCATTGTCATCCTTTTGGACTGTGGAAGAAATTCGGAGTGCCCAGAGTGGCAGTGGTACCATCTGCATCACTGCACTCAACTTTCTACATGAAGCTGTGAATTTTAAATAGGAAAGTGTAGCTGCATTGCTGTCCTTTTGTGCACTTCCCTTCACGGGTGTTGCCACTTCATGACACCGACCCCCACTCCACCGCTGTGTGCGCACAGACTTGGCAGGTGTTTTACACCAAACAGGATTCTAACCGGGCCAAAAAAAAAAAAAAAAAAAAAAAAAAAAAAAAGTTTAGCCATGTATAATTTCAAAGTGATTTATAAATATCAGCCGGGTTGACGGATTAGCTAATCCTAAATGCACCAGGCTGATTCTCAAAAGACCAACTGATCTGGAAAGCAAAGGTCACCTTTGATGCTTCCGCACAGCTGACAATCGTTTCAGAAAATGACTCCGTTCTCGTGCAGAACTGATGAGACGTGGTGGCCAGAGCTCATTAGGAGAACTGAAATGTTTAATAATCAGGTGCCAAGGTCATGTAGTCATTTGCAAATAATTCTTACAGACTCAATCAGCTGACTGGGCATGTCCGTACAACATCGGAAACAAAGAAACTACTTTTGACAAACGTGCAAAAGATGGTTGATTTTGTAACAGATTGCTGTGTCTTCCAGGTTCACCCATTTTCTGTTTGAATTGTTTTGAATTGCTAATGTTAGCTAAAATTTGGGTCCTGCTAATCTTCTGTCCATACACTCAGAGATTTATTCCCTTTTCAAAATATTTGAGATAACACCATTGTATTAAAAGTAAGTGAATTGAAATAGATAAATAGCTAGTGATTCCTTATTATGCCTACCTACAGGCAGAGTGTCCAGGCCTACACAGCCTGTGGTTTAAACTTCCCCAGAAATGGCAGTGGTTTACCAAAGACACAGTGTTATGTGAGAAATCTGTTTCTAATCCCATTTTTCTCCACGTGAAGCTACCGGTCATCGATCACCGCTCCTCCAAAAAGCTCAGGTTTTTCAGAAAAGATTTACAATGATTAAAAAGGAAAAGAGCTTACTTAGATTTGTACCACTGACATAAACTTCCATCTCTGTGTAATGTTCAAGGTTCATCCTTTCAATCCACTTCGCTGCACACAGCAAGTTAAAATAAAAAAAAAAAATAAAAAAAAAATTTCAGGCCAAGAAGATGGGGACTAGTTATATATTTAGTTTGAGATCTCTTAACAGAATATTTCTCAAGATTTACTGCATATTTGACTCTTGATTAAAAAGAAAGTCCTTCATTTGTTTTAAAAGAGACCAGCTGCTGTGCATAAAGACAGCTGAATGTTGGTTTATGCATGCATGCTGTGGTCTGACATGCTGTTTGAAGAGGTCATTGTTGCTTTGATAGATTGTTACTAAAAAGGCTAATCAAGATCCTTTGTGAAGCAGCCTGGTTTGGTGTGTGTGCCTGGAGAGGCTCCCTGCTATAGACGTTTTCTTGTAATAAAATTCCACCACTACCTTTTTCCAGTCACCCTTTTCCAGCTGAGAAACGGATGAGAACGGATAGCAGGCTCCCTCTGTGAACATTAGGACCTGGTGTGGTGGGAGAACATAAACTAAAGAGGGAGCTTCATGTATTTTCCATGAGTTTTGTAAAGACAGCGGAAGCGCGGTGGTCCCCCTGCTGTGGTTGACAGAAGTCAGCAATACATTAATGATCAGCTCTTGTTCCTGGTGGGCAGAGACTTTAAAGGAAGATGAACAATGAGCAATTGCTTGACACGCTAAAAAGACGGAGGCTTTCTTGCATCTACAGAAGAGCAGAACCTACCGTAGTAGCTCGGTGTTTTTGAGGGCAAAGAGCAAATTAAATGCAAATGCCAAGGAAAAGTGTGTTTGAATAGGAATGTCCTTTTTTCCAAAAAAAATGAGTCCACTTGCTCAAGACAACATAAAAACTAAGGAAGCTCATTCCACAGGATTTAAGACACAAGTCTTAAAAGAGAAATACCTTTAAACTTTATATCTAGTTCTTGGAGGCATGAGTAGGCTTTGGTGTGAGAATAACCAAACCCATAAGAAAAGTCTTCCATAATAATGAGGAAGTTGTATTGTTTTGACTTGAATACCGTTTTGGAAAAATTCAATTGCAGAAATTTAGCTTTTCCAAAGACAAGAGATCTGAAAGACCAACGTAAACAGGGAACACAAGACAAGCTTGCTAGTTGTAATCTGAGAAACTCATCAACCAGACTTGTGACATTTTAATGGCATTAAACTGGGAGGGAAAACCAAGAACTGGTTGCTCCAACCAGTTATAGCGTCATTGGACTGAATGGTCTTTTGTCTGTTGCCGTACACGTAGCCACTCTGCTGCAAATGTTGAAGCAACGCAATGTGTGAAAAAAGAACATCCTCTGGAGAATTACCAACTCTCCCCTTTTATGAAAGTTCTTGAAGACTTTTATTTTAAAGAGAGATACTCTTATCAGCAATTTCCTTGTATGGGAGACTATGTTGATGAAGAGCCGCAGGTTCCCCTCTGTAACCAAAGAAGACAATCATATCAAGCACATCTGCTCCTCTTTCACAGCAATCAGTCTGCTAATTAGACTGATAAGTAGGTTCAGGTTTCCTCTTCTCTTTCGCATCTTCACTCAGGATTTTGATGCCAATTAATTTCTTTACAATTATTCCACATGCATCCGCTCAGTCTACTTTGTCTGAAAACGTGTCGACTTTTACCAAAAAAAATCAAAAGCCAACAAAGCTTCGCAGAATGTATTTGAGGAACCGTCAAATGTTTTGACAATGACTGCATGTTTTGCTACCTTTCTCTGTTTTCTTAATCAGATTACCGGTTTCCACTCAATAAGCGCCCGTCCCAGCAGTGCTGGGTTTTTTTTTTTTTGACAAATGGTCTTTTTTTTCTCAGTTATATTGTTATGCTTTGGACTTGTTTTCCCTTTTCCCATTTGTCTGCAAAGTTATTTTGTAAATAATTTTGCAGATTGATAATTCATCAGAAACCCTCACCAACGTAAAAAGAAAAGAAGAACGGTTGTTTTTAATATTCTGGGTTTATCTCTCCCACGTTTCAGTCCATTTTTCTAACTTTCGCCAAACTTCGACTTTGTGTTGTCATGTTAACAAAGTATGTAGTTGGTCTCGCTCGACTCTTTCATCTCTTTTATGTGCCGATGGGATTTTTGAGCAATTCATCAAAGTGCTGCAGAGGACAGAATGAAAGCACAGTGAACTATCGAACTATTTTGATTTGGTAGAAGCCACACGTTTGATATCAACACCAGGAGCAAATGGAGGGTGATACAAACCCTGAGAACACCATATAACGCCACAGCACTGATTCTCAAGATTAAACATTTTTAATAATCAGGCTCTGCATGGGCTTTCTCCCTTTTTCTAACTCAATCTCCACAGCCCCCTTCATTACTATGTTGAATCCATCAGTCATACTGAGTATGGTAATATGTAGTTTAATCAACCTATCCAGATAAGATCTAATTAAGTGAACATCACTCTTCAATGAACACATAGTTCATTTTAGGCTCCATTGAAGAGCTGATGGAGGTTAAAAGCACCACTTCTAAATCAGCAGATGTACAGTATGGAGAAACAAACGCCTGAATGTGTATGATATGATGTCTCATACACATGAATGTTGAAATCACCAACAATTATTGAACAATCATAATCAATGCATAGGAGAGATAGAAGCTCATTCAAGTCAGTAAAGAAATTTTCCATGTATGTTGGAGTTTTGTATAACGTTAGCATCAAAGTTCGTTTGTAGCCTTTAACCTCAATTCCAAGAGGTGAAATGTTCTCCCATGTGCAGCAAGCGGTGATCCGCAGTGTATTCTCACACTTCTTTCTTCCATCACAAAAAGCATGAACTTCTTCAGCAGTCTGAGCAACACTAGCTTTGCTCCTTTTGGTGCGGACTTCACAGGTGATCATTGATGCAGCTCCCAAGCAGCATCAATGATCCTTACAATGAAAAAAATGTCTTGTGCCAAATACATTTTAGTACAAGGCAGCACTGAATAGCTTTAGCGCCACTTCTTTTCTGTTTACAGACAAAAAGCCATGCCTGTATATGTACATTTTGTGGTTGATGTTATGAGCCTTGTATACTGTCACGACCAGCATCACAATAACCAGTACAGAAAAATGGTTACATTTTAAGCTACAGTCTTTACTAATAAGTGAGACAGCATGCTGTAGTTCTGGCTGTAGTTCTGCAGTTGTGACAGACTGAAAAGCCACAACTGAGGGTTCACACACTCATGTGCTTCTAGAAGGCGTGGAAAAAAAAAAAAAAAAAAAAAAAAGAAAAGAAGTAATTTTGAGTTATGCACAGCGTTGCCTTTGTCTGTGTGGGCAACCAAAAGAGCCGATGGCTGTAATCTCTGAATACTAATTAAATGACCTGTGGGGAATCTAATTACCTTTGAACAAACACAAGGCTAAATTAGAAAGTCTAACCTCTGAAAATGCAAGGTTTGTTTCTATTTCTTGGACTGGAACAGAAAAGCTCCTGAAAATTGGATTCACCAAAAAAAAAAAAAAAAAAAAAAAAAAAAAAAAAAAAGACTATGCAAATACCTTTCCACTCTAAGCAATTTCTAAATATATATTCAGAAGTGGAAGCATGAAAGGTACCTGCCTTAAATTGAAAAAGTTGGTTTCAGGTAAATAAGGAAATGCATTTTTGGAGTGTTATTCGTGTTATTCGTTATTCGAGTGTTATTCCTTTGACCTCTGGGATTAACCTTCTGATGCACTGTTTCAAAGACTGCCATGTGTGCTCACCTACTGAGAAAACATGTGCATTTATGACCTATATTGTACTAATTAGACAGGTGGACCGTGGTCATCTTTAACTCTCGTTGTGCTCTTTTCTCAGTCTGACTCAGCATTGAGGGCTGAGTTAATAAAGATAGATTATACTATTCCTACCTATTGTTTATGTTTCCAGAGGAGAGACAGTCTCACAACGAACTGAACAACATATCACTGGCTGCAGGCAGAAGCTCAGCGCAAAGTTACTCGCATCTCCTATTCCAAAAGAATGAATTACGTTCAATATTCTAATGTTGGTAACATATTATGAATTAGTTATTTATTTTAAAAACTTGCTCATTTCTGCTGGAGCAAAAGAAAAACGTCATTCATATAAGCAATTATCATCTGAAAGGCGCTGATGTGCAACTAAATAGTCTGCGTCATTAGAGCTTCGGGGTTATAAATTGCATTGAGACATGGTGTAACGATCTATCGACCAGCATGAGCTGCAGGGTAAAAGAGTATTTCAACTCTGCCAAATGTCATGATAAAGGTCTTTTTAAAAGTCTTGGTCAAAAATAAAATGGGAAAAGTCCCATTTTGGAGAGTCAGTATCACTCCAAAATCTGCACTGCATTGATATTTGTTACCATTATCTATGATAGTTTTCACCAGAACTGTCACTGAGTAAGCAATAATCTTTAGACATATGGGGTGAAATTTCATCAGTTCATCAATGCAGCTCCCTTCTGTTTAGCTGTGCGTCATAAATGGTATTCAGCATGTTCTGTGTTTCGGCTAAGTTTTTATGGGCGAGTGTAATATACATTTCAGCACCATATTAATCTTCATTCAGCTGAAGTGTTAGCAACGCCTGACTCTGAATCTAAAGCCACATCTAGATTAACATTTATTGATTTCTGGCAGTGCTAACAAGATAAGAAATGAGAAAACAAGATAAATCAATGCTGCCTTCCGATGACAATGGGTTATCCAAAGGCAAGCTAATAGTTTAACTTTACTCACCGAAGCAGGTGCATTGACCACAGAGAGGTTATAGCCGTAAAGAAAAGATGAGCCCAGTGCCCCGAAGAAGGCTGCGCTGAACAGGCAGGTTGTGAGAGGTTGCTTCTAAGAGACAAGGCAGAAGGGACGAAATTCAGATTCTCATGCTAGTCAAACACACTGAAATCCCTAAGAAAAAAGAAAAAACTGCAATCAATGGCCTTGATAAGTCAAAACACAAATATTTCTTGTTCAGCCTTAGTTCACTGCCATCTTCATCATTTCTCACAGCTGAATAGAAAGAAACATCAGATTACCTCCACAACACGGGGCTACTGCTGCCACCAGCATCATATTAGATTCTCGTTGGCTTCATTATTGGATTCTTCTTCACGGATCACAGCTGTAGGCTTGCAGTTGCATTTTACCACTAAGGTTACCAGTACGTTTTAAGGAAACACACTCCAAGGTTACATTACATTTATGGTTTTCCAGATAAAAACATGCACGATTTACTAAAGTTTCTTTTTGGACTGTTCAAGCATGAGTGGAGACACATTGTTGATATCGCCATCAATAACTTATGATTAAGTTTTGGCAAAGATCGATTTATTTTTCACAGGTGGAAGAGCTGAAAGTAACTAAAAAAGTTACTTTTCTAGTCAAGTCATCAATAATCTAACCAAGTTGCTTTTTCAAGGTATTCTAAGCATAGCGTCTCTAAGAACAATGTTTAATGCATTTATTCAATATGACTGCAGACCAGCCAAAACATGGCTCAAAACACAAATAGAAATAGAAAGCAGCCAAAAGGTTGGTGATAACTCTACAAGACCTGCGGAGATCCAGAGGTCAAACAAGGCATGTGAGGGACAGAGACAATATTTAGCAGGTTATCTACTCAAATTATTCAAACTTTTGCTTTGGCTCACATGCAAAAACACGGACGTGTGTTTGCAAAACCAAAAGAACTGACATTGGAGCAGAAGGTTTTTCTACAAACTAATGACTAATGGGGCTCAACTTAAATGTGCTACAGTTATTTGTCTTACTTTATCACGTATACCATCAACTGAAGTTTGTGGTGATCAAGTGATGACATGATTAAGCATCAAGAAAAATAAATGCCTTTGTAAGCCACAGTAAAAAACCACCTGAACATGAACTCTACTAATGCTATAAACCTGTGCTTTGAACAAGATGTGATGTTCGGTGACTCGTGTTTCAGTTTTAGAAGTGAATGAACTCTCACTTGTAATCCTGTTCATTATAGCTCACAAAAACCTCTCAATATGCAATGCAGGAAATCAGAATATGTTCCCACACTCCTCGACATGTTGGATGTTGCAAATCATAAACACCAAAAGATTTATTCAACAGATTAAAAGTTATAAACCGTGCAAAGATAAAAAAAAAAAAAAATGAATAGCCACTCAAACAACCAAAGCACCAAGGAAGTCAAAATGATAATGTTTCTCCTAATGGAGGGAGCAGAAAGAAATGTCACAGCATCATTAGGCCATGTTGCTCTGGAGAATATGAATGTACTGAGTAGATTCATGATGCATTTACATTATCACATATTCAGAATGCAAGAATGGCATTTAGGGAGCAAGACTGTGAAGATGGTGAGGAGTAATAATGAGCGTCGTGACTCATCGTTTAACACTGATGCGTTAGTTATGGCTAACAGTTCCGGCTCGAAAAGGTTCGAGGGATTTTTAAATGTTTTAAATCTTCCAGGAACTTCTTCTGAAAAGTGTTACATCTTAAATAAACGGTGAAATTGACAAAAATAAAACCCTTTGAAGTCTGATATAGGTGCTGGCAGGGTTAGGGTTAGAACAAGAGTTAGACATATTCTGTGTGTGTTTTTAGGAGGAACTAACAGCATCAGAACCGTCCACAGTCACGTTGTTATTACTCTTCCCATAAGTTTGATATTTTTGATAAAATGAACACATGAAGATGAAAAAGTGTGCTGTATTGTTCCTGTACACACATGGAACAATACAGCACACAACTTATTGGTACCTCTCTTTTAATTAATGACCAAAAAGAACACAATGGTGATTGAACCAACTTGAACTGACAAAGGCAATAAATAAAAACGTATCGAACATTAACGAATGAAAAGCAGACATTGCTTTTGAAATGTGGTTCAACAGAATCATTAAAAAAAAAAAAAACAAACAAATGAAACAGACCTGGACAAAAATTGAAAAAATATAAAATAATGTCACCAAAGGTATGATTCAAGCTGACAATCAACCAGTCAGTCTATTTAAAGGTTGACAAGTCATCAATATGCTGCAGTCACAACCTTCCTGGTTGTGACTGCAGCATATTATCCTTCAATATGACAAATCAAGAGAAGGACAAATCAAGAGAAGGACAAATCAAGAGAAGGACAAATCAAGAGAAGGACAATATGAGCATCAACCAAAGACCCAAAAACAACCTCCAAAGAAAGTAAAGGTAAAGCTCAAGGTTAAGGCACATCAGTGCCAGATCGCACCATCTGTCGTCATTAAGCCAAACCGAACTTCATGGACGACATCCAAGGAGAAAAGGATCGGACCTTGACTGGCCACAATTCATAGTTACTAGCCACAAAGCTTCTGGGAGAATGTCCTTTTGACATACGAGACAAAAGTGAGGTTACTGAGGAAGGAGGTGAAGCCTGCCATTTGGAGAAAGCAACCTGAGACAACTGGGCCAAACTGTCTGTGAATAGCTGCAGAAGTCTCATTTTCAGCTACAGAAAATGGATTACAGTGACTGCATCAAACGTTTACGCAACAAAATATAAAGTTATTTTTGTTCAGGCCTGTTTCATTAGTTTTAAAAAAAAAAACAACAATAAAAAAATGATTCAGTTGAACTACAATTCATAAGAAATGCCTGATTGTCATTGTTTAGTTTTTGAAAAAATAAATCTATATATATGCTATAGTGGGCTTTTTAGGGTAGCAAAATGTTGTCCACATTGTTTAAGTCATACACAAATTTGAACAAAGATTTTAAAGAAACAAAACGGAGTTAATGAGAGACCTACAAGTGTAATTTTCTTAAAATGCATACCATCACGTTCTTTTCTCAATGCCACAATAAAAACTAATATTCCAAGAAACAATTTCAGTATTTCCACACATTTTTATTTATTGCCTTTGTCAGTTCAAGTTGGTTCAATCACCATTTCCACACATTTATAGTTTGATCTGACCATTTTCCATCAGGAGGTCAGAAATCTAAATGGATGGTATGCAATTTTCCTTTCAGCCAATTGACTTGAATAAGAAATTTCTATTTGCATTGTCAGACTCAGTGGCGGAAGAAATTGTATGTTTTTTAGAGCAAGACTGACCAAGAAACTCACTGTGAATCGTGCTACTTAAGACGAACAGCTGCTGTGGCTGTGATTACTGCCAGTACAGCCCATTCTTTACCCACTTATTACCACTGCAAGTGGGATTCCACATTGTTAGTTCCTCGAACAATCCCTTACACATGGGGTCGCTATGCAGATATTCAGTCCTGTGGAGAGCGTAGGTTTTGAGTAAAGCTGATTTTATAGCATTTTTGCACTGTTTTGACTCAAAGGTCTCAAATTGTCTAAATTGCTCATCAGTATGTTTAACTTTTTAGCAGATATATATCTGCTAATACAGTGTGATATATATATATATATATATATATATATATATATATATATATAATGTCATATTTATATATCACATTGTTTCTATTTGTCTCAGAAATGCTCTGAGTTTAACTTTCAATCCTATAATTCATGGCAGTGTTTATTAGAATGCTGCGCCGACTGTGTAATTACAAGGTCATTGAGTTCTTAGCAATTTTAAAGGAAGGGTCTGAATTCTGCACAGACAGAGCAAAGGGGCGGTGAAACTGAGCCTGCTAGAATGAAGTGTGGTAATTAGAGATGTGGGAAATGCGTGCACACTGCAAAGAAAACAACACAATGACATACACTACGCACTGTTGGGCACTGAAAATAAATTAAAGCGAAGAGCTCATGCACACGTGGAATAAACGATGGCTTATGGCCAGTTAGACACAAAAACTACTTATATTTTAACTTGACAAGTCTTTAAATAACCCACGTAAAGTAACATTTAAAATATTGAATACCTACTCAATCAAACCAGAATTTTTAAATAAGAATAATGTGTGCATGTTTTATTGCATTTTATCCTCATACACCATACACTCTGATCAGGCATAACATTATGACCAGTATGAGTCTGACTGGTCCAGGTTTATACACTCACAGACACAGCAAGCTATTCTGCAGTGTGTATTCTGACACTTCTCCAGCAGACCTGGCAATAAGTTCAGCAGCAATTTCAACTACAGTAGTTTGTTGGTTAGCTCAAACCTTCTCCTCGCTCCTCATATCGTCCCCGCCCTTGACCCTTTCACCAGTTCCCAGTTTCTTCTTTAGACGCCCACCAGGTGGATGACCCGGTTTGTTAAACCCTCTCAAATCGTTGTGCCTGCCTATTATTCCCGAATCTGACACTTCGATGACACGATATCAACTTCCTGCCTAATAATATGCCACCTTCGAACAGGTGGGATGAGAAGAGAGTGAACTGTTATTCACTTCACCAGTCAGTGGTTATATTACTCCGCTCGGCGTATTTATTCATTGGTTCTATTAGCTGTTTTTCAGGCGCTCCATCGACCTCCCTGCATCGCTTCGCTCACTGCCTGTGTCCGTGTTGTTTCACCCTTGTTGCTCTCCGTGTTCACTGGTTCGCCTCCTCATTGGGTTTATCAGGAAAATGACCTTTGAGATGTAGCTCATTTGTCTTGCTTTTTGTGCTGGGGTGTTTTTAAAAAACATTATCCTTCTTCACAACAACTATGTAGCTTTTCAGTGGGCTGGCTTCTTTCGGAAAAATAAACCTAATTTAATCCGGTGGAAGTGAAGCCCACTCCATATTTATGGGTGTTCGTTTAAGATTTGAATAAAGCCTTCAAATAAATTAATATTTTACTGCAGCAGTAGCATATGGCATTATAAAATGCAGAGAAATTTGGTCTTTTGTTCCAGTACATTGTTATTCGCTAGGTGAGTCAGACGTGGGTTTTTTGCATTAATAATGTCTGACCTTAACAATTCATGTCAACTAAATGTAACTGGATATTTTTTTTTAATAAATATTGAATTTGTTTCAATTTGTATTCCACGGCTGTCAGAATTTGTGATGCCCACTTTGCTTGTACTCTCTCTTTAAAGTGGAAAAAAAAATAACCCTTTTCACGTGAAGGGGACAGTTTTTCAAAGGCCATTTTCTACTATAGGTGAGTTTTGGTGTTAGACACTACATTGGCTTTTAATGTCATTACACAATGCCAACTGCAGACATGACCCTCAACAACAAGTTCATCCGGTAAATGGATGGAATAAATTCACTACAAATCCTATAAAGCAGTCAGTGGCCTCGAACTGAAACATGTTTTTGATTTGTTTGTCAAATATGAAGTATCCTCCTTGCACCTTTAGAAACCTCAGGAGTTAAATTAAAGGTGAAGTGGCATTAAGTTTTGATAGACCTCATCTCTGAAACAAACTCCCTTAAAACCTGAGATGTACAGAGATGTTCCTCTACATCAAGACTTAAAACTCCTTTGTTTACAGCAATCAAACAATCTGACAACTGAACAATTAGATAATGTGAGATTGAAAGTTAGATTTTGAATTAAAATGGGCATTTAAAATATTTAATTTCATATTTTATACTTTTATACGATGCTTTTAAAGCCTGACATTTGACTGTTTCAAGAAATGCCTTCTCTTTGCCGTTTCGGTGTCTTTTAGAGCAACTTGGATTGATTGCCCTCTGTAGTAATGGACATAATAAATAAAGTTGCCTTGAATCCGTGGTGGGTGGCTTGATGGATGGATAGAATCATCCATCCATCCATCCATCCAATACCACAAATTGAACAGTGAGATACTTACGGAGTGCAACCAAAAGATTTGAAAGCTGAATTTTAATTAAAATATCGTGAACCAAGATAACTTAACAAAAAGGTGCTCCCATTCATCCAATCAGGTTTCCTGAAACATTTCTATTTCTCATGGTTTTCTCTCAAATGTGTCCATTTTCTTCAGATGAGTTGCACAAGACAATTAACACATCAAACTTCTGAAATTATTTATCTTGGTCTCATCTTTGTAAGCTACAAAATACCTAACATTTCAACGGGGTGTGTAGACTTTTCAGATCCAATGCAGCTTAACAGCTCCACTCAGCAACGTCCTTGGAGGAATTTATGAGCGACTGGATTGAAGTTGTTGATGAAAAAGCGTAGGACGTGCTCCTAGATCAAAGCTTTAATACTTATAGATGTCACAAGTTTTGGAGGATAAGATGAAGAGAGCCTTTATGAATAGCAACAGTATTAATGAACAAACACAGATGGTCATAAAGAGAATAATAAGCAAGTCTCCTGGATATGTGATTTCATTCGCCTGAAGCAGAAATGCGTTTTACCATAACAACAATATGATCTCATTTGTGAACATTAACACGAGTCGATCGTGGGGCAAATACTGTTCAACTTACAAAGAGCAAAATTGGGGCACAAATATGGGTCCAAAGTAACAAAAGTGCAGTACAAATGCAGAAACGCACAAACGTTACACACAGCCCATGTCAGAGTAGGTTGGTGACACACCTGAAAGATAACAGCAGCAACAGTGACCTACATAGCGCTATAGAGGTGCCATGCTTGGAGTCTAGCAATAATCAAGCAGTGAAACATAATTCTTTGGAAAAAAAAATAAAACAAACTACCATTTCAGGTCATTTGCCGTTCATCAAAAAAAAAAAAGAAAAAAAGACTTCCACCTGTGTCAAGCTCACCTTTTCAGGGGTTTTTTGTGAATCGTTCATTTTGTGGTCAGCCTGGATGTCCTGCTTGTCTATGATGGAGTTTCAGCAACCTAAAACGAGAAGGTCACAATACATCATATGAGAAACGTCGCTGCTAGGGAACACCCACAGGGGCGCTGGGGTCATTTCACAACAACATTTGGGGAAGTAAGATTTTTTTTTTTTTTTTTTTTTCATGCAAGCTGCTGATGGAAACATCTGCTGCAAAGGAAGTGACTGTGTGTGCAGAAGCTTGCTGAAAGCGGATCAGGATTATGGAATCATGAGTTAGTGCCCTCTGTGTAAAGTTTTAATGAGATTCAAATAAGAGATAAAACCCAATCAGACTACAGCATGAATCACTGCCTGTTTCCAACCTTCAAATGAGAGAAAATTAAAGATTTTGTCAGCAACACAGTGTGGAAAATCCACAGATGTCCAGCGCATCGGATAACAGAGTGACTCTGCCCCCTAGTGGATGTAAGTGGCTTGTCTACAGTTTGCGAGATGATGAGATATTTCTGACTTTCAGGTCAGATTCACACAAGACAGTTGCCGCTCATTTCCTGGATATGTTTGTAAGTGGCTTTTGAAGAACAAAGTCCTGCTGCTGTCGGCACTTTGAGGATCTTCTCAAAAGTTTTGGGGGCTTTGATTTATAACCATCTAAAGCACCAGTGTCAAACTGAAGGCCCAGGGGCCAAATCCAGCCCGCCATAGCTTCTTATGTGGCCTTCTAGACTCTAATGTGACACATGAAAAGAACTGTCAAGATAAAGGGCATTTTATCATTTTATCAATCAAATCAAAGCAGTTTTGATCTATTTACTGCTTCCCGTTTCTTGCGAATTATCATGGAAATTCACACTAAACCAATGAATCCCTACACCTTTTTTTGCACTATTACTTAATTGTGAGTTTATTGCAGATTTTTGGATCCAAGTGACTTTTGACTTTTCTTACTTCTACTAAACAGCTCCTTAAGATTTACTTGATGTCAAGTTATAATCCATAATGACAAATATTTCTAAATTAGTACCACAAATGCTTTGATTTTTATTGCAAAAAAAAAAAAAAAAAAACAAAAAAAAAATCACAAAATTTTTTTAGGGACTGAATATTATTCAATTTTAAGAATTTATTTGTATTCTAACAGTTTTGTTAAAGGGTTTTATCAATACATTCTGGCACAGCTGGCCCTTTAAGAACATTCATGATCTTGATTTGGCCCAAAATGAAAATAAGTTTGACACCCCTGATCTGAAGAATGAGGCCAATATCATTTTCTTGCACCTTTGTGCTTCCATTCAATTTTTGAAAACAACAATTGTAAAAAGCAGTGTTGTTAGGGAATTGCAATTTGAGGCTTATTCTGTTTGTTGAAGGCGTCAGTAATTGCTTCTGAACATCTGATCATCCCTGCATAGACCAGGGATCTGTAACTTATACATCCTAAAATAGAAGAACCATATATTCCAACTTAATGACAAACAAAACAGATCTCAAAACTTATTGCTGGTATTTGTAGTGCCACTCTTTGTGGAAATTTAGTGCAAATGTTGCAGAAAATAATTGAAAACGGTTAAAAACCCAAATTTAATACCTGTATTTAAACATATGAACTGGTTCTTTTCAACTTTTGCCATTAAGAACCATTGTAGGAAGTAAAAGAGAGACATGCGGCTCCAGAGATGCAGGTTGGAGACCCCTGCAGTAGATCAAAGCAAAGCATATCTATCGTAAAATTATTTTTTATTAGTGTTTGTAATACTGTGACCTTCAAATAAAGAGAATGTGGAGTTCTCATTAGCTGTAAGTGACTCAATCTTAATTTAACTTTTTGATTAAACTAAGTCATTGAAACGCCTCTGTATTTGGCAGCAGTTATTGCCTCAGTTTGTGACAGCCAATTTGTTTCTTATACTTGTTGCAGAGAAAATTAATACAAAACACTCGTTAAAATTTACATTTAGGAGTCACTTGTTATTCCTAGGATCCTCTTTAGACACACTCATTCACTTAACCTTCTGAAATTATATAACATAACAAGTGAGACTTTGAACTTCAGCCATGACCAGGAACCCTCTACTACAAAGCAGAGCAGTTAAAAGCTTGTGATACACGAGCAGCAATATGCTTGAATTTTTTGATAAAAAAAAAAAAAACTATGTTCATAATGTAAGACTAGCCTTCATTTCAAGAATACCAGCCGTAAGTAAAATGCTGAAACAAGCTGAGAGCTTGTAACATATGTCAATTGACTAATGTTTGTTGAACATGAAGCGAAAACCTGTACACTTTACATGATTTTAATGTTTTATATTAACCTGATGATTTTTTTTGTTGTTGTTTTTAGCTAAAACCTGCTATTCCACATTCTAACTAGTTTACATGCATTCATCATGGACTTTAATGCAGTTTTCACATTGGGCTTTGTACTGGAGCTGTTGTTTTTGTTTCTGATGAATGATTTAACAGGCAACTTCAGGGTTTGGGTAGAACAAGGTCTAATTCAAAATGGGTTTTCTTAAATCTACAGAGGTCCAAAATTACACGTACAAACTCAAATATTAATGAATACCACCGCTCTAATGTCTGGATCCGGTCCCAAAGCAAGTCCAAAAGATACCACACATTAAGCCATCAGCAGAGTCCTGGAGGAATTTTTGACAGAAGAGTTTGCCAACCAATTGAAAAAATATTTCAAAGGAAAACTCAAATGAATGTGAGATTTATGTCCATGTCGAATTGATCCAAACTTTAGATTAGAGCTTCAGTCTTTCCTTTAAATAACAATTTTGACTACTGTACAAAATTATTCAAGATGCATCTAAATCAATGCTGCACTGCGGGAGAGTTTCAGTCTCTTTAAAAATGTACTAATTTGAGAAAGTACTATTCTCACCATAACTTAAGCTGCAAATGTATTACTATGAAATCTCTTTAATCAACTCTTTCTTTTGCAAAAAAAAAAAAAAAAAAAAAAAAAAAACATCCTTTCAACTCGCTGGAAGCATAGCTGCAGCAAACCTAATTTCTCTACATCTACATTTCTAAAGGCCACCTTTTCACTCTCTTTCAAGACAAAATAAGTGATGTTTTTTTTTTCTTCTCCTCTTTAGGGGTCCATTGACTGGGTCTACGTCCAATCAAAATACTTGCAAATGAAAGGGCTCCCGCATTGACTGATGGAGTAAACAAAGGACAGCGAGTGATTCAAAGTCGCTCTCAGATAGTGTAACACTGAGTGTGAGCAGAAACACGCAGGAGTATGAAAATGCATGGAGCGATTCATTTACTGCCACACAAAAATCACACAACATGAGACATAACAAGCCAACAGGAGATAGGTCTCAGTGTTTACATAATACATAAATAATGCATAAATAATTTACCAAACTGGATCACCTCAGCATAAAGTTCCCAGCCCGGGAAAGTGGCTGCAAAAGTTGAGATCCGCTGGGTTTTCTGCACAAATTAGAGACACAAGGAGGTGCAGCGGGTATATTTACCTGCGTACAGACTGAGAGCAACAACTCAAAGAACTGCCCTCACATTACATATCACCATGATAGCACTGAGAAATTATTAACCCAAGGAATGTCCGTCCCATTTTGTTGGGTCGTAATTACAGCCAGGTCAGCTGCATGCAAAACTGAAAGCAGCATTTCCATCAGTTTAACGTCCATGAACAAATCTCTGTCCCATCTGGTATAACAAACGCCACGATGCGAACAAGTGTTCACATGAAATTAAATTCAAAGATAAATGGTGGAGTTTTTATAAGATATTACATTTTAAAAATCATTAGTGTATGCTGACTTTTAATCATTAAAAAATACATTGAACACATTTAATCACATTGTTAGGACCTATGTGAATAAAATTGTAGAGATGTTCCTGGTTGTAAGTTTTACAATTTGGTTTATTTTTTTTATGTTTTCTGAGATAAAAAAAAAAAAAAATTACACTTGTTTTGATCTTATGAGGCTGATTTTCTACTGTGTTTGCTGTTAATCAGGAGCGATCAAAGTCATTTCTAATCAAGTTTACAGGAAGTTTATGTTTTTGTGTGCGACTCAAAACTCTTACAGAAATTGGAATTGCAGTGAATTGTGGTTCTTAAAAAGCGTAGACTCAGGATAGTGAAAACAAATGCACAACACACTTCTCAAAAACTTTCAGGGAAAAAAAACCCCCCACAGGGAGCCAGAGCAGAACAAAAACCATGAATCCAAGGGAAAAGTCAGGAGGGAACACAGGGTAGAAACTGAGAAAATAACAGGGCGAACCTGTTATTTTCTCAGTTTAAATACTGTGAGGGTGAACGCTGGAACAAACGACCTGGGCTGATGAGTTGATGGGTCGCAGGTGTGAGAGAGAGAGAGAGACGACACAGGGGGTGAGGGAGAGCACACAAGGAATTAGGAAATAAATCTTACACTAAAAATAACCAAATCTAGGAAACACATTTAAACTAGAGAAGCAAAGAATAACCAGACACAAGAAACAAACAGCATAAATTAGAATCACTAAGGAAGTACTGAATCGATGAAAGAAAGAAACTAAAGAATACTAAATGTTTAAACTAGAATAAAATAATCAAAACACCAATCAAACAACAATCAGTGCCCTTGCAAAATATTATTAGCGTATGAGCCCTGGAGCAGGCAACCTCTCCAAAAGAAGAAACTTATTGCCCTGCCAGTTATAAAGCCACTATCCAGAAAGTATTTTATTTTCTGTGTGTGACATGTTGCTCTCCAGGTACTTATCGGTTTCACCAGGAACAGACTTCTTTGCAAAGAAGATAAGCAGACCAGCATAACAATAATCTGGTTTTAGGTCAAATGCATCCAGGTGGCAGGCAAAAAGTGGCGACAGAAAGATTTTTTTCACCCTTTTGACACCAAATCTTTTTTCAAAAACTTGGTAAATTAAAATCTATAGACACTGGGTAAGGGTAAAAACAGGGTAAAAGTTTGTGCACACTTTGCATTTTGCTGGCAAGTGATACTAAAGCAACATTTCTTCTTTGTCAGAAACTCAGACTTGGAAAAAAAAAAAAAAAAAGAAAAACATGATAAATTCTCTTTGATGCATGCAAACACTGGGAACAATAGCTGAATCAAGAGTCACTGTAATTAAGCCTCAGTGCAAATATCCATATTCCCTTACCTTGCAAAACATGTGCCAAGATCATTTTGTCACAGAGGAGAAAAAAATAAACAGTGAGAGTCTAAAAGATGATCGAACAAATGCCATGCTAATAGAAAGGCTCCTGTTTAGCCTGCACAAATAATAAAGTCAGATCAGTCACTACATCAGGAGCCCAAAGAACAGCCTTTCATTAACACAACTGGCTAAAGTCCAGACAAGACCCCAGGAGTGATGGCTTGCAGGTCGGAGCGGAGAAACAACCAAAAGCTTACATGTCAAGACAACCTGCACACCGAAACATGTTAGAAAATCAGCAGAACGATCCATCTGCGTGAGTTTAGCAGAAGAACTAAAGAAAACGTTCTCCTCTGGCAACATTTCCCTGATCAATGGCTGCTTTCTTTTCCGTCCGTCCCACAAAGATTAGGTCCTCTGACACACAGCCAAACGTGAACCACAATTCTCCACTGTGAACGCAGCAGGAGAGAGAAAGGTCAGTATCATGTACTGTCTGTAGTGTGAGGCTCTGAGTCGTCGTTGTCTGTCTTGTCAAGAGCTCTGTAATGAGACGCAGCTCCTCTGGGCCGTCTCTGGAGTCGAGGTAACACCAGTCTTGGGTTACACTCAGTGCGAGGGCAAGACTTTGAGCGAGAAGGCGGCTCACGCGATCCAATTCTGCTTCTTTTTGTACACGGCATTGGGAAAATATTCACATCCTTAGAGTTCCTTCACATTTTGTCACGCCACATCAAATTTCAAAGTATTTCAAAGAATCTAAGATGAGTGGAAGTAGCCTAAAATTGCTTAGCGGAAGGAAAAAAAACAGCTTGATAGACCTAAAGAAGACCTGCAACTGCAGAATCTACTTCCATCAGACACGCAGCCAAGAGGCAGAGAATCTGTGGGAAGAAGAATATGAATGGTTTTTTTGTTGTTGTTTGCTTGTTTGTTTTTAAAAAGTCCTGTTTGCAGTTTTTCCACAAGAAAAAGTAAACATTTGACAGACTAACTGTGCCTGCTTCAGTGTTTTTGTTCTAAGACCGCCAACACTGAAGTCTTTAATAACAGACATCATTACTTTCTGCAGCCTTCTAGTCAAACAAAAGAAGTTAAACATTGACTTCCCTTGCAGGGTCAGGGCACCTCTGACATCTACAATTCACTAGAAACAAAGTTTTAGTGAATTGCAGCACAAACTCCGGCGCTCCAACGAAGCCATTTGACAACAGACTCGTTGACTGTGGAACAAAACTAGATTTGAATAAAAGATGATATATCAAAAAAAGGTATAAACCACGAAAAAGGAAGATTACCGTCTGCAGCCTGGACTCTCCCTGTCCCGTAGAAAACCCCGAACAAAAACCACTGTAGGCATCTAATTAAGAAGGCAGCATTATCACATGAGAACGAGCAGGCTAACTTAATTTACTGGCTCTGGATTTGAAGCCAATGTGACTGGAGACACGGTGTAACCAGAGTGCAGCTGAGGGAGCCCACCTGTGTAACATTTAAGTCAATCATTTCCCCTTGTTAGCACAATGCAGGCTGCTGCTACATATGAAAAACAACTGAGGGCTTAAAAACCGTTTAATAAGCACAGACCATTGTCTAAATCCTGATTAACAGTTGCAGTGTAAACATAACGGTTTAATTCAACCCCTTCTTAAAATGATAAATTATTGCTTGTAACTATAATTTGATTTCTCCAGAATGCAGTTAGAGCAAGCTCTTTAATTTCAGAGAACCATGGGAACATAAGGGTTTGACCACCCAATACACACGCTGTGCTGCCTCAGGTTGATTTACTGGGTCTCCTCTGGCAGCAAACTGTGCAAAAATATTATTAAGATAAACAGAACAACCCTTTTGGCAAACTTGTAGTTGCTTTCCACCTTGAGCAACAAAGACGTACTGCGCTAAAGGACAAAAAGAAAGGCAATCGTGTTTCCGTTTGGTATCAAACGGTTTGTTTCGTTAGGGAACATTAATCTGTTACTGACAAGCGCTCAGTAAGAGAATCGTAATTTAGGATTTTTGGGACGTTTCAACAGTTCTGTTTTGGAAACGTATCTCCCCCTCATTTTTTTATGTACTGATTTCTAATTGTTATTTATCACCAGTTCACTGTTGT
The DNA here is from genome assembly GCA_010277015.1 of Poeciliopsis turrubarensis. Taxonomy (NCBI): domain Eukaryota; kingdom Metazoa; phylum Chordata; class Actinopteri; order Cyprinodontiformes; family Poeciliidae; genus Poeciliopsis; species Poeciliopsis turrubarensis. The sequence continues at coordinate 5,079,926 of VMRN01000010.1, read as the reverse complement.
CTTGCTACTGCCTGTGTCCAGGCTGCACCTCCAGAGTCAGGCACCAACCTGCAACCCTGCAGAGATAAACAAGTAATAAATTATTCCTTATCCTCATTTTTTTTCCAGCAGAAATTTGTGTTTCAAACTGCACAATGCACACAAAAAATAAAGTTTTCCAGCATGTGAGGCATGTTGTGCATTAAATATTAGTCTGAATAATCGGTGCATCACCACTTCAGTCCATCGCTGTTTTTGCCAGAGTCCTGATTTGAATCTTTTTTAAGGGAGCTTAAAATTACAAGCCTATAGTTTAATAAAATGTAAGGAAAGACAATTTATCAGTATTAAAATTTTGTTTTAATATTGCAGTAGATGTGTGTCTCGTTTGTCTTCAGTGACAAATTCCTTGGTTGAACTGAAATAAGCTTGAATGTAAAACTTGGGAACTTTTTACGGTTCTTGTAATTCTTGCCTGGATTTTAATATTTATTGCAGCAGCTAGTGAAAACCCTCTGGGCTGAATCCTGTGATGAAGTTAAAGTTGTTTGAGTATTTCTAAAGCTTACAGCTGCATTTGTTGACAGTTTCGACAGCAGGAATCTGTGGAGATACTAAGACTTTCACATTATCCTCGTTTCAAAAATCCACAATTTGGCAAAAAAAAAAAAAAAAAAAAAATCCCAAGCCAATTAATCATCCTTTCCATGCATTTCCTTCCACAATTACAGATCAAAGATCAGAGTCTTAAATTACTTTGATCCTGTGTTGTGCATGAATATAAGAAAACTCTAAATGAAAATGATGCATCCGGTTCACAGCACACTGAGCAGCAATCGTGTTGAAAGACAGTTTTGATTCCACGAACATCTTATCACATTGTAAAATTTAGACTGGGGTGGAAATTGATGCTGCAATGATAAACATATGTCTACTGTGCACCTTTCACTGTGCTTACTACTGCGTTTAGAGTGAGAGCTCCTGTCAGCGTTTTTAATAAGAGTGGTGTAAACGGAGTCATCAGTACTCACTGGGTTAAATGTCAACGATAGGTGCTGTAAATGTGAGATAATCATTTGTTTCCTCTCGATCGGATAGGGACCCTGCCAATACACATTCACGAGGCTTTTCAAATCGACGGAGCCATTAAATCCCTGAGTTTTATCAGGTACCTGGGGTAAATAAACAAAGATAAAGGATGTCATTGATGAGATATCTAATGTTCAGTGTGCTGATGGATTTCAAGACAGCCCCACCCAAAAAAAAAAAAAAAAAAAAAAAAAAAAAGAGCAGTCACTCTGTTTGCTTTCTAGCAAAAGTAAAACTGGACTGAAAGCAATTTAACGATGAAATATTCAGGCATCGTTACTCGTATATCAAAACATGGAAGCAACAATCTCCCCATCACCAAGTTTGCATTCCTAAAACATCTGCACAAATCTGGGTTCAAAAGTTTGCAGAACTTTCTCCTGCTGAGTTTGGTTGATTAAACTAGCAAGAGGAATGTTCGGTCACAGAAAATGTTTTAGGTACGTTTAAAAAGTTTAATTCACATAGATACTTTGAAGACATTTGAAGAGTTTAGTTCTGCTAAACTTTGATGATTGACTAGCAGCTAACCAGTTTCTCAAAACACAAGACTTACAAAATGAAAGGATACTTAATACAAATCTGGAGGAAATCATGCATAACGACATGAGTTATGCATGTTGCAGAAACTTAAGATTTTTGGGGCAGAGGGTCATATTGAAAAGTTGAATGGATGAAAAAATAAATAAAAAAAAAAAAATCACCAGAAAAACAGTTTTGAGAGGATTCAAAACCAAATCTTATTTAAAAAGCATGAACTTCTGCTGCTGTCAGTACTTCAGGAGCCACAACAGAGGATCAAACGTGTGTTTTTTGAACTAAAGTTTTCACCAATAGCTCATAGCTTTAAGACAAAAGGGATCATCCTCAGTTAGCAGACATAAAAGTTAGCAACATAAGTGTATGTCGTCTGCCTTGAAGTGTTAAGAGTAACGCGTGAGAAGATGAATGCATAAAAAGTTACCTTTTATTATCATAATTAATGAACCAAGTTCCTCTTTAGACACCGATTCATAAAGACATCAAAATAAAAGTGAGACAAGCTAAACACCACCAACAAGACCTAACAGAAAAGACAGCATTTTGATTGTATTCCTTGTTCGCTCATTTCCTTAATGGTTCCGATCCCAAAGATCAGAGTCAAAATCTGAATGTTGACAAAAAAAAAAAAAAAAAAAAAAAACATAAAACTGTAAAATATTGTTAAAGAAAAAAAATGGACATCTGCTCCAGGGACCAATTCATTTCAGGAATGTAACCAAAAGGTTTTATTTCATTGAAACATGTTCTGCTCTGGTAAAAAGCTCATTGTTCCTCCTTAAAGGGCCCGATGCACAGAAAAGGTTTTCAGTAAACTGTGGAATGATTACAAACATGTTTGCGTCTATGTAGAGCTGTAAAAGCACTCATGGTTACATTTCATAATTCAACATTTCACCTGCGTATAGACTTGTGTTAAAACTGTTTTCTGGACACCATCACTAGCATAACCATTTACAATTCAGAGGTTACAGACAGCATAGAGTTTTGATGCTTTACATTAAGGGGAGAGAATAAAAATAGAAAAAAAAAAAAAAAGCTTTATTTCTACAGTAGTCCTTGTCCCTGGAGATGTGAATGTTTTGCTTGCAGCTCAGTATTTGATTGTCCACTGCTTGACAGTGGCATCATGGGAGGTGGTGACTAGAGTGTGAGCGTCAATCCAGGCCAGGCTGCTGACATGGTGCAAGCGGTGGGCATCTGCAGACATCGGTGCAAGAAAAACTCATTACAAAAAGAGCCAGCGAAACAAAAGAAATATGTCACAATTTAGCAATTTTTTTTAATTCAGTCTGATCAGTTATGAGCTGCCATTACCTACACTGGTGTAGGAAATAGCAGCATCTTGATCCTATGAGTTCTACAGAAAATACTTAACTTTGTGGTGTTATAGCTCCACAATAAATACTAAAAAAATAAAACATGATTAAATTAATCTGACTAAAAGTCAAAGAAGACTTTTAGAACCTGGGAAGAATTGCAAGCTTTCTTCCACCTTTAGGGGAAGATTATTTACACCCGGCTGAATATTTGTCCTTGGTCGGGTTTAATGCTGCAGGTCGGACACAATAATTGTATAAACAAAAAAAGAGCAAACATCATTGTTTATTTTTCCAAATTCTTCTATGTATCCAATAAATTAGATTTAATCTTTATCTGATGTTATGTATGAAGATAACTTTTTTTTTTTTTAAGTCTTAGTTCAAAGAATTCTGAATCAAACAGGTTTTAATTGGGGGTGAAAAATAAAAAAAAGTACAACAACAAAGTCCTCAACATGAGTCATGACATTTAGATCTAGCACTTGCCAAAGTGCTCTAGTTTTTGGCAATAAAAACAACTAGAGCTTTTATTCTAGTTAAAAGTAACTCTGAAGAAGTAATCTATGCTTTTCTAAATTTGCACTTTGATTACCATTTTCTCTCTTAAGTCAGCCTCCCATGACTGACCTTCAACCAGTGCCAATAATATGGGGAAAAAAAAAAACAATGAACTATTACAATCAATGAGAGAAAATGAGTTATTTTAGACTTGACTTTTAAGCTCTTCTGTGTTTGTGTTCCTTTTAGGTTTAGTTTTATAAATGCACACTGGTCTGTTTTAAAAGGTGCTTAATGATTAAAGTAGCCTGATGTAAGCCAGACTACAAATGTTTGCTTTATAAAAGCTATTTTTAAAATAGCTTTTAAAAAGTTTCTATAGAAGCCTAATTAATGTTCCTTCAGTGACTACATGCAGCTTTATAGATGCATGGAGAAACGTGTGAGCTTGCAGAATTTACTCTGCAGGTTATTTTGCTTGCCAAGCACTCCTTGTGATATTCACAGGCTGGAGCCGCAAAACATAAAGGTAATATGACGCTGTGCTATAAAAACTCAATTTTTGATGCCAAATAATTCATCTTTACACCTTTGACAAAGTTGTTGCAAGCAATAAGACCCGTTGTCTGACCATAAAGATCAGCTTTGTGCTTGCAGAACATCTGAAAACAAATTTGCTATTTAAACCAGCAGATTAAGACTAGGCAAATAATGTGGCACAATTAAATAGTTGAAACAACTTGTAAAAAGTGCAGCAAGAAATCTGAGTAGAGTAACCATTTGAATTTTATTTGTTTTGCAGTAAAATATGCAACAGTGGTTCGTTCCATTTAGGGAGCTACTTGTTTAGTCCTTTACTGAAAAGCTAAACAGTAAATGTTAATAGAAGTGTAAATAATTAGAAGAGCCTCCAAACTAAAATAAGTGTGCAGCATAAAGTTAACCCCCCCACCCCCAAAAAAGCAGATATGAAAACAGTGTAAAAGATTTTTGTGTGCATGCATGAGACTGGCATGTTTAGGTTTGCAGGCTTATCACTAACCGGGAAGTTTGATCCTTGTGTCTGCATCACCAACTGTCCAGATGTAAACCATCATGTCCATCCCACCAGTTGCAAAGTGCTCATTGTCAGGCGACCAGGCCAGACTCACTGGTTTGGCATGATGCCCATAAAACTCATTTTTTACCTGGAGGGAGAAAAAAAAAAAAAGTAGTAAAATTAACATCTCATACTAAAAGACCAACTCAGCTTTGCAGGATAAGACCAGTTTTACCGAGTAGCCGTCTGCCACAGAGTAGGCCGTAGCGACTTTCTTATCGTCGATGACAGCCAAGTAGGCTCCGTCACTGGAGTAGGCCATGTCGGTTATGTTCCCTTTATTCTCAAGAGTTTTACCCTCGTCCTTCAGAGTGTTGCCTTGAATCGAGTAGAGGTGGACTTTTCCATCCTGAAGACAGGAAACATTTTAAAAAGTATTGACAAGATCTGATAAAATGGTACAGTGATTAAAACTACATAAGTCTAAAAGCATTCTCAGAAGCAGAAAAGCATCTCTTCAAAGTAGATTTCCACTCACATTTCCACCAACAGCAGCAGTGGTGCCACCAGGATGGATGACCCCAACCTCTGCTTCATAGCCAAGATTGTCCAATGTGAAAACTTTCTTCTTGTCCTTCAGCAAGACCAGCTAAGAAGAAAAAATAAAATGTAATCACACTACTCCTAAAGGTAACCAAAACAATGAGTTGAAGGTAACCACAGCCAAAAGGACATTACCTGACCGATGCACACAGCCAGAGTGAACCCTCCTGACGCAGAGACACTTTTAGGCTGGGAATCCATCTTCACCACATCAGAGGCACTGCAAAGCCAACAGTCTGGGTTGTTACAGAGGGTCTGACAGCTACACCCAACACTGGCGTACGAATGCACTTCAAACAAAAGATCCATTTTCCTTAAATGAATGCTACTGTCTGTATATCCAACACATTTAAGGAAGATGCTAAAAACAACAACTAAATTTTAGACTCTCTCAAGGGAAAACAGTCCATACCTGTACTCCTTCTTGCTGAGGCTTGTGTAGCGGAGCGTATCATCCATGCTGCACGTCACCAGGTCATTGGCTTCATCCGCCTGCATCTTGCTCACCTGGTTACTGTGGCCTTTTCCTGAAAAACTGTCATTCTCACCAGTTTCTGCATCCCAGTAATGTGAAACAGGAGTTAAAGAAATCGCATACTGATATTTTTTAACCTTTTAAATGAAAGACAATGTGCATCCTGCGGTACACTTTAACCAAATCTCTGGAAAACTTTCCACTGCTGAGCCACATCTTCATGATCGATGTCAGTCCGAACACATAATCCAGATGTGCATGATTTAAAAAAAAAAACGTTTTCACATTCATATTGTTTTGGAATTTGAAATAAAAACTAAGAATTAACAGCAGCTCTTAAATGTACAGTTTAGTATTTTAAGAAATGTCTTCAAACAACTTATCACTAATGATTCAAACTTGTTCAGAGAATTAGAACTTATTTAAAGAAAAGTATGATTCCCACAAGTTCATGTGGAAAGCTGGATGTCCAGCTGAATCAATCAAACCTCAGTCAAAAACTAAAACATATGAAAACTATAATGTAAATACTTATTAAACCAACTGCATTTCAAGATCTCAGGCTGAGATTAAAGTAAAATCTCTTATGACGCTGCAGAAACCCCTATTTTGTTTACCAGAGTCACCTTCACATTAACAGACTATGTAAGGATATTGATGTGTCCATCATGACTCCCAGAGTAGATGTATGATCGACCATCGCCTTTATGAACCGTCAGACACTGGATGGACTTTGTGTGACCCTGCAAACAGAGATCTGCTTTAGAGCACATACTAAATTAACTTGGCACAAATTTACCCTGGAAGGTCATTCCAGAGTTTATGGAAAAGCCATGTAAACATTTTAGACAGGATCAGGCAGCTACATACTTAAATTTTAAATTTAAAGTTTTAAGACCTCTGTACAACAATTACACAACTTAGACCAAGAGAGCTATTAAAATCAACAACTATTGGCAATATGGAGTCCATACTTATTAAAAAAGAAAAATCTTAAGACTCTTTGCTCCCACTTACTGAATTGTAACTATAAAAAAAACAATTATTTTGGAGCCCCTCACTATCTAAACAACATTCATAAACTCCATAGTCTGACCTTGATGGTGCGAATGGGCCGGTCAGGGTTGTTCTTGTCCAGGTAGTTGATGTATCCTGACAGAGAGATGCTGAGGAGGTGGTCCTTCTGCCACAAGCAGCCCAGCTGCTGGTCGCTCACGTCGGAGCCCATATTGAAGGTGGTGACGGCCGTATCTGCGGCAACATCCCAGAGCTTCACGGTCTTATCCCCTGAGGCAGAGATCAGCTGGGAGCTGTCAGGGCTCCAGCTGAGCTGCACGACATGAAGCACAGGTTAAAAAAAGACAACTTTTATTAAAAATGTTAACAGTGTTCTTGTGATCCGTCACATTTCCTAGTCACTGGGGACGGGGGGGAATGACAAACATTGACTTTGAAGAGGAATATGTCCATAATTTGACTAGGAAATGAGCCACTCATGTTTACGCTTTGTGCACAGCAGGCCTGGAACACCAGCTCTGACAAAAGCTTACGCATCCAATCAAATTAATGCAAGTCAGGTGACAGGCTTAAAGCATGAACATCATGTTTCTCATTTTGCATTGCTACTATAGTTTGGTTCAAAATTGCAAGTACTTACAGCATAGATTCCTCCTTTGTGAGCCTTCTCTCCACCCAGTGAGCCGACGCGTTCACCCGTTGTTCCATCATAGACGAATATCTGCACGTAAATGAGTCAAAACATCCTTTTATTTTTTTAGTCAAGTTTAAATTTTGTAAAGTTATTCTATGAAAAACTCAGTTACAATTTAAGCTAGTTTAGAACAAAGTTGAGCTTAATATCTATATCAAGATAACTTAACACCTAAACCATTTACTACTGCAAGCAAGTAAAGCCTGAAACCAGATAATGACAAAACAGTTTTGTCTCCTTCAGGGTAACAAAAATGTGATAAGTTATGTGAATCAGAACACAAATAAAAACTGAGGTTACTTTAAAAAAAATAATAATAATAATCAGAACCACAATTGATAAACTCTGGAATTTGACTTTTTATGACACAGTGTGTCCCTCAGGTTTAAAACTACACATGAAAAGGAAAACACCACAGAACTGCTTAGATTAAGAGTGATTGCGTTCTCCAGATGCCCCGTGTTATTTGTGTTACAGCAGTCCTGACAGACAGGACCTGTAGCATATGGTCATTTCAGAAAGCATCTTTTGCTTGACATGCTTACTGGCCTGAACACTTCTTTAAAACTGCCTGATCACGAGTCTAAACTTCCTTCCTCTGTTTTATATTCAGAAACATGAGTATTTTTCACTTTAAATTTAAACTTCTAATTCTTGAACTATTCCCAAAAGTTTATTATTTGCACAAAGCCATGATTATTGGTTTAAGCTTAAAGCAGTCATGTTTGAAGTCAATTAAAATGTATTTTAGTTTGGAAAAATATCTACGGCTTAGTTGTTTGATTAGACCAACTGCAGTCCACTCCATGAAGCTTTTCTACACAGAAAAACAATCAGTTTTGTACTCTGATTGAATGATAATCTCGGTTTTAGTATTCTGATTTGCCTTCATGTAATTGCTTGCCCATGGTCTTCATTTTGCCACCGACCTGGCCATCAGCTCCAGCAGTGACTAATCGACTTCCATCTGGAGAGAAACGAATGCAGTTGACAAACTGGCTGTGGTCCTGCAGTCACAGGGGAGACCAGAGTGGGAAGAAGAGAAAAAAAAAAAAGACTCATTACTTAAATAGGAAATTGAACAAGGCTTAATGCACAAAAATATAAAAACAATTCTAAACATTGTGCTGTTTAAAGTGGGCTACATTACTTTGACCTCATATATATATAGTTAATACTTAGACATTGGAACTTTCTACAGGAATAAATCACAGAATGTGGGCAAAAAATTTATTTTTTTCTCTCAAGTCACCTTAACAAAAGCCCTCTAACATTTTAAGAGTTCTGATTAGATATGTACCAGTAAATTTATGGTTGAAATTAGACATTCATTTTTATCTTCCTTGAGCAATAACTAGATTGTTAATTTGAAATTACCCATCTTTTTCTGATCTGCAAACATACCACATATAAGCACTAGAGAGTTGTGTTGACAAAATGTATTCTGCAGCCCTCACTGAAAGAAGAGAAGCAGACTTTGTTTTTCCTCAGCATCAGCAAGTCATTTCAAATTAAGTCAGAGGAAGCAGAGAGATGCATTTTTTTTTTTTTTTTTTAAAGAAACCCATTTCCTTTGACATCTAGACAGGTCTGCTTTTTAAGTATCTTTCCAGCAAGATATAGAGGCTTGTTTTAAATAAATAAATCCTTAATATTGATGAAAAACTATTAGATCTATTGGTGGATAGATTAACTTATAACATGAGAAAAATGTTATAAGTTAAATAATCTGCCAATTTTCCATCAATATTAAGGAATTATTTACTTAAAACGAGCACTAAAATGTTCAAGTTTACTATGATATTTGCACTAGAAAGTAGACCAGGAATACTCGATTTTGTGTTTTTGCAGTGCAGCAAAATAGCTCTGCATCATTCTTCAGGTCAGGGATTCCCAAGAGCTTCCATCATGCAGCGTTTAGAACCCTCCCATCTCCAAAACACCTTAGTCAAATGAATGGCTTGTTACCAGTCCTCTGCAGATTTGAATGACTGCTAATGAGAAAATTTGACTCCCTTGTGTTTGAGAAGGGATGCACCTAAAAGCTGTAGGATAACAGGATGTGGGAAACCCTGCATTAGAGCTTTGACCGTGTCAGAAAAGAGTGAGCATCCTTTGGAAAGTTTCATTGTTGAGGTAAAGTTTCTCCTTCTCTAGAATATGTAAGCAGAGCACATTTTGTAATGATCACATTTCTTGCATTACACATTTCATTTTGTGACCATTTTCATCAGGAAAGTCAATATTCTGATCAATAAACCTCAATTCTCACAGCTACATCCACTTCACGGCAGGATGTTCTGAGAAGCTCGAGCACAGCATTCAACGTCGACGCTTGCAGTTAATTTGTCATTTATGGCTACAGACATTACAGCAGTTAGTTTGATGGAGTGTTTTTGCACATTTTCAGGAACCACTATGAAATTTTCATATGCGGTGGCTGGCAACCATCTATGGGGGGGACAAAAAAAAAAAAAAAAAAAAAAAAACAACTTTCAAAACAATGCATTTGTAAAATTGCATGCATGCATGAAGTCATCTTCCTCATGACAAGCAGGAAGTCAGTTCTTCCTTATTTAAGTTCACGTTTGCTGGTGAAAACTTGAGTTTCATATGACAGAATAGAAAACTGAGGCCAGTATGAAAGTAATTATGAGGAAGACCATCCCAATCCAAAGTAGCTTCCTGAGGCTGGCATTAAGACCGATAAGAAAACTAAGGGAGGAGCATGACTGGAAGACCAATTAGCTGAATTCAATACAGTTTAAGCAAACAACACGGATATCATTTGGGGAAAAAAGCCATTTAGATTGCAAATTTAAGACAGAAAACGATTATTTTAGGAGAGAAGACAGAATCCTGAAACAAATGAGAGGCTTGAATGAATTTGAGTCACGCCCCAAGCATTTGAGTGGGATGGAGGTTATATAATGTGGAAGCAGCAACACAAGGCAACACTGTTGAAAGCCACCAGGGTGTGACAGCTTTGAGATGAGTAAGCAGCACTAAATAACCAGCAGCTTAAAGTTACTGAAAGCATAAAACAAAGTTGATTGATAAGAATTCAGGTAGAGGATGTTTCAGAAATTTGCCTATTTCTGGAGTTTAATGTAAAGAAACTCAATTACCCCAAATGCTGTGTTTAGCACAAATATTCCTTTGCAAAAAATACATTCAAATACCAAAGATTAAAAGAAAGGAAAAGAAAAAAACATAAATAAATAAAAAACATACCCTTAGCGTGAATTTAAACTTGAAGGGAGGTCCCTCAAAGAAAGAGCCGCAGGTGTCGTCGCTGGCAGTTGCAAGGCGGTAGGGGCGTTTCTGTCTTATGTCGACACTGTTGATTAATTTTGCATGGCCAGAAACCTCTCCCACTGATGAGCCCGAGTCCCACAAGAACACTGCACCAAACCTACAACAGGAGACATACACACTCAGCTTTTCTGACAGAGAGGTTGTTTGGCTGGCTGGTTTCCATATTTTACACAACAGCATAATGAACATTTGGAGACATCTTTAACTATGTTTGATCGCATTATAAAACACAGATACAAAATTTTTGACTCTTACTTCTCTCGTCCGTCGCCTACAACTGCAATCCTCTTGCTGTCCTCTGTCCAAGCGATGTCCTTGACTTTCCCTGAAATGGGGGTGTACTCGTACTTGAGCATGTGTTCCTTCTGGGTGGTGTCCCAGATACGGATCTTCCCTGATACGTCTGAGAGGCCAGAAAAAGTTTTTGTTAAAAACAGCTAAATCACAGTACAAAATAGATTTGTAGACAGAAGTGTCTAAAAGGGATCTATACCTCCAGATGCAATGTAGAAGCCACTGGGGGCATACTTGGCGACAGTAACTTGATGAGCATGCTCAGTGTAAATGTCCGCAATTGCTGGATTCTTGAATAAAAAGAAAATATCACATAGTTTATCAGACAGCTGAACAGACGATGCTTATTATTAAAAATGTTGCTCTAACCCACTAACAGAAAAGCAGGAACATGCAATAAATGTGGGTTGATAAATAGAGGAAACTGATGTAATTTTTAATTTTACCCTGTTTAATACACACCAGGGTCAGTCTTGCGCAAAACCAAGTCAAAACAAAAGTTACACTTATTTTGGTTAAACCAGTGTGCAAGAGCACCATGGGAAAGGAGAGCGATTCAACAGAGCAGGATTTTAGAGGGCAAGCAACTGCAGCATCACGTCGTAGATGGAAGACAAACCAAACTTATAGACACTTCTGATTTACTTCACAACTTACTGAAAACAGAACATTGTCACGAGTGAACACCACATAATGCACAAACAGTGAATGAACCAGCATAATTTATTACTAAGGCTTAATGAGAAAAGTAATTACCTCGATGTTTCGTATGACAACACACTTGCCGTTGGTGTAGAGGAAATTGTTTCCTTTGGGATCACCACCAATTACTTTCGCAACTCCCCTCTCCATCTGGGGGAGGCTGGCAAAAACATGCTCTGAAAAAAATAAATAAATAAATATTACAAGTTCACAAGAGATTGGTTGAGAAATCCCCCTTTGTGATCTTCATTTTATATTTTGGGAACTGTCTGTAACTGGAAAACGCTGGATTTGGAAATGCTGACAGCGTTTTGGAAATTTTTGACTTCAGATAAGGATCTACCTCATCAAGACACAGAATCTAGTGTTTAAATATCGCTAAGCACCATCAGAATGAGCTAAAGACAATTTAAAATGTCTAGTTGGTCATTTTTAATCTTAGTAAAACCCTTATGCACAGCCACTGTTGTCCAAAATACGTTTAATGACACTACTTTCATTATAAATAGCAAATAGAAAGAAAAAGATATTTTGATCTTATATTCTCTTATCTTCATTTAAAAAAATCACATCTTAAGTTTGCTGCTGAAAGTCCAACTTCTCTTAAATAACTTGAAAATGGGGAATTGTGGAGTAAATGCATAAAAGTATAAAGCTACTAGAGCGAGAATAAGTTTTAGACAAAAAAAATCTGAGTTCTTATTGAGACTCAATTGCACTTTTCAAGTTTGCACAGGGTTAAATCACAACACGAGAAAGAAAAATATATGTTTGCATGCCTAAACACGTGTATCCTACTATCAGAACAATAAATACCACTATCATTAAAACTGAATTAATTTCTGATCACTTTGTGGCTGCAGTAACTCTAAATTAAAAGCTCGCAACGTCATAAATCAATAACTGGACAGAGAAAAGACCCACCGATTATTAGCGGATGTCAGAAACTGAGAACAGGCTGGTGCAGCCAGTAGATTTTCGCAAGTCACAATAAAAAAAATTGTAGATAAGTTTCTTTTGGTAACTTAAGTAAAATGTGACATTTGTGTGTGAAACGGCGTGAGCTCAAGCAGCCACGTCTCGCCTGACAGCTCCAGTCTGAACATGTCACAACAACACGACGTGAGCGGAACTATTTCCTATTCGTTACAGCTCCGCTAGCCGACGCTAACTTCCACTGAAACAACCCATAACAGGCTGAAAGCAGAGCCAGAATACATTTCCAGGAAGCCGCGATAGTCAGACGTGGCTTTCACTTTAACAAGTCGTGGCTGTTTTGTTTTCACCGGGGAAAACTTAAGTGTCAAAAAGAAAACACAGAAGAATGGGCGAGGCTAGCTAGCTGGGCGACTAGCCGAGACTGCACACTACATTCTGCTTCAAAGCAGGATTTTTCGCTCTGTCTAACTCCGCTTTTGCCACAAGGCGACGCAGACTTACTCAGTTCAAACGGCATTATTCCTGTCGGCCTTGAGCTTATCGTTAGTCTTTCCAATGAATGAATCTGTGGAGACAGAGACGCTCCTCCGGCTGTGTGCACTGCCCTGCCTTATCACACAAACACGGAAGCGGCCCCGGCGCTCGCGCTGCCTGGCTTTGCCCATATATGGTAAACTCAGATCATGCGCTGCAGCTGTCAGCCAGTAGCGGTGCGCTGCAGCGATTTGGATAAATTTCACCTAAATATGGTCTTTTAAGCTCCAGGGCAATTGATGACCATCGTTAATAAAGCGCAGGTAAAAGGTTATTCTCAAAATCAGCTTCCTGCGTCCTAGTTTCTGTTTCCAGAACATGTTTGTTGTAGGACACATTTATTTAATATGTAATATAGCAAACAAAGAAACCAACTCCTTTGAGAGCTCAAGAGAGTAGAAAAACTCTAACTACAAATTATTAATGATAAAACCCCAATTGAATTCATACACAACATTGTATGCAACAAAATTTTCCCGTCAAAAATGAGCCAGGGAATATTGACATTCCATTACTGCGGGGAAAAAAATATAACGATCTAAATTTGCCAATAAAAATAAATTACTAAGAGCTTAACACTTGCCCTAGAATTATATGCCTCAACTACATTTTCAGGAGAGGGATTTTAAAGTCTATTAAGGCATTCTGTCAGTAGAAACCATCACCGGCCTGGAATAGGACCGGTAATCCCCCTTACCCATATGGGTTAGGATATTTTCAGAGTGAGCATCGACGGAAGCAAATATACTGTTACAATGATGATATAAAATTTGAAGACAGTTTTGCTGTGACATATTCATCCTAAAACAATGACAATAATAATCTCCTTTGTTAGGTCACCAAGCTCAATGTGAAAAGTGATCTGTCTTTTTCTCTCTCCTGCTTTCAGCTATATGCAATTTAACAGAACCCATGTGGGGGACGCAGCAAACATGTGCATGAAGTCTCTAATCAAATGAGACCAAAACTTAAGTGTTTCGGTCTCCATGTGAGATGGAAAACCTTGCGCATTCCCTGAACACTCCATTCAAGATGGAGGAAACATCATGGTGTGAGGATGATTTTTTTTTTATCAGGATGGAAATGGAAGCTGGTCAGACCAACTCATCCATCTTCCAAGCTCTTTGAGTCTTTTGACTTCAGACTGGGTCCATTGATCATTCTGCAGGACAGAAGCCCTAAATGTACAATCAGATCTACAATTGAATGATGTAGATCTGAGGTGCCCAGGTCCGATTCTGTATATTTATCATCGTGCAACTTGTAGATCAGGGGTGCTCAATATGTTGATCGCGATGTACCGGCTCAAAGACCAACTGACTGGCATTTCAGGAGTTTAAATGAGCTACTCAGCCATCGCTCATTAATAATCAATAACTAAATGTCATGCCTTGAAACCTGATATTTTAAGGACTGAATGTTTTTAACGCCATCTCTGCTTGGCTTGCGGGGTGCAGGCGGTTGCCACGGCAAAGGGTGTGCTTAAAACGATAAAGAGAGAAAGAGAGTAAAAAGGTGCGAGTGGTTTTGAGTTGATCACCTGTTTGGGTTATTTTGTCTTTGTTTACCTTCGCTGTGGTTCATTACAGTCGCTGGAGTTTCTGAACGTTCAATAAACGACGAGCAAATGGCTTCTACCATGATAATTATGTGAAATTAAATTAATTATATCCCAAATTCAGAAGATTTGCCTTTACCTCTGCAGAGCTCTTTGGTTCCTCCAATCAGTCTGTAGTTTCTCAGATTGATGTCATCAAACCAAATTTCAGCTGCACCAGAACTGACTGGCACCTGCTGGCCTCTGGTTTGCAACCAGCTTCTCACTGAGAAACCAGTAACCTGCTCCCAGTGTCAGAATCTCACTGGGGAAGGAACTGAATCAGGTTTTCTATCACTTCATCATTTCTGATATAACTGATGTATATTTGTATAGATAATGAGTCAATAGGGTTTCATTTACAATTTTTATTATGTTTTCGTGTCATGAGGTAGATCTCAGCTGGCAGGTGACAGAAAAAGTAGATCTTGGTCTCAAAAAGTTTGAGCACCCCTGCTGTAGATTATTCTCTTCTCCAAAACACCTGAATCAAATGGCTCAATTCCCTCACCAGAGCCATACAGGCCCATGAGTTTAAGGTGGGTTTGACAAGATGAATCAAAACACTTGACAGATCCAGACAGGCTTGGGTGCCACTTATGTAGATCAAAGCATGTTCATGTGTGGTAACATCCCAGCATGTGTGTTGGTTACATGTAATCCGGGGGCTTAGGTTTTATTTTCTCATCTTGGCTCCCTAATATCTTCTCTATCAGAATGTCTTGGTCCTGGCTGGAAAGCTTCCTAGTGGAAATATTTGTATCCAACTTCCATAAAAGTAACTAGTTTAAAGTTCTGCTCATTGTATTGTAACTGCTCAATATTTTCTTTCTATAGCAAACAAAAACAGTGTACAATAAACACTGGATAAATATGCACATATATTCACACTCATACATGAATTATGAGCACACATGGATTGACATGCGTACCAGCTATGTGTAAGTATAAGACCATCAAAATGCACAAAGATACCATCAAAAAGGACAACACACAAAGGAAACTACAGAAAAATATAATATTAGGACAATCTTAAAATGACACACACAAATGCTACAACTGTATCCAGAGACAGAATTGATATATTTAAAAAAATAAATATGATTTTTTTTTCCAAAAAAAAAATAAAATAAAATAAATATTTTTATTTATTTTATAAATTAAAAAAAAGTGTGTGTTGTATATGCAATTTAATGAGAAAGAATTTAGTGTAATTGTGAGAAACAAATTAATAATAATAATAATGATGATGATTATAGTGAATAAATAAATTAATTAATTAACTAATTAATTAATTAAACTTCCTTCAATCTAATCTTCTTTATCCTAAAATACGTCATTCAGTGCGTGTCCTGAAGGGGGAGGTGTTGTCTCGTGGTTTGGGGCACTGCACCAACAATCTGCCACAGAAGAAGTCATCCAGCTTCTCGAGGAACTATGGCGGCCGCCTTGAGAGGAACGGTAGTAGCGTTGGCCAAGGTGAGTGCTGAGAGGATGCTGACAGGACAACAGGGTTATAACACTTGTTAGAACGGAGAAGTGAGGTTTGTCAAACTCAGACAAAGGGGTTTATTTCAGCTGTCACAGAAAACGGCAGGAAAATGTGGCATGTGTGTCCAGTCAAGAGCCCTCCTCGGAAAATGGACAGACACCATAGCAAAGTTTAACAACCACAAAAAAACGGTTTCTTCCAATTTTGGTGGTCAATAGAGCAGAGTTATCTTCCTGTATTGTATCTGTTAGTTCTTAAAAGCATCTCAGCCTTTCTGGGATATCCTGTTAGCTTTATTTACTTGTTTATTGTTATCATATAACTGGAAAACATCAAAGTAACGGATCAACCTAATTTTCAACAGTCGAAGGTTTTCTTACCCGTTTCAAGGTTGGAGTTCAAAGTCACACCCACGACCACACCCTTCATCCCTCCTCGCATCCAGCCAACCCTCCCGGTCACCCACCGGTGGCCTTTTTGGATGATGATGCATCTCATAAATGACTTAAAACAGTAACGTTTGTGTAATTAGCACATTTGCTTAAATATGACACGTCCGGATCAGATTTATTTGCCAAGATTGTGTACACGAGCAAGGAAGGATTTAGAGTTTGTTTGTTTGTTTGTTTGTTTGTTTTTGTGGGAGAAGATGATCCCCAGTTTCACTTTCAGTGGTATGTAGATGTTAATACCGTAAGTATAAAACAACAACGTTTTTATATGCAAACAGAGAATTTGTGCAAGTATCCTGCAATCATATGTAAATCATGATTTACATCTTGCTGTTTCTGAACATGTTAAGTCACACAAGAGCTTCATGTCTTTAAAATGAAACGCAGAAAGGTCAGAATTGTTGGGAGTTGCTCACTTTGGAAACAACCCTCCTGGGATTTGAGTAATTGTAGGGGAAACAAAAAGGAAAATCCCATCTTTTTTCCCCTTTTTTATGTTTTGAAATTTGCATCTGTGATAGTGGAAAACTTTTAATCTATTGTTGACATTTCTTAGGGTCTGGGAGGCGCCCGCTTGCAGCAGCTGGTCTCTAGACCTCTAAGTGTTTCTGCAAGTCTTTGTGGATCCGAAACCCCACCTACCCGTGCTGATAGTACCTTCAAAGTCACTATGATTCCAGGTGATGGAGTGGGACCTGAGTTGATGACTGCAGTCAAGGATGTCTTCAAGGTACAGCATCCTGTTTCCATATAATGTGCAATCAGAGTCAATGATATTAACACTGAGACAGTTTGAAGACAAAAATTCATACTGGTGTTTTTAAAATACAAATGTTATTCGTCCTTATCTTTAGGCAGGTGACATCCCTGTTGAATTCGAGGAGTTCTTTATCAGTGAAGTGCAGAACAGGGCGACTGACGAACGACTGGAGAAATTATTGGACTCGATGAAAAGCAATAGAGTGGCTATTAAAGGTAAGGTCTCTTTATCTGCAGCTGTTCAGTCACTAAGAATATGGGATTTGAAATGTGTAGTAAAGTGGGTTCCTACGGGTCTGATAGAGCATGAAATGTCATCCACATATATTTCACGTCTGGATCAGTATCAAAAATCTGTTTGTAGACTTTAAAAAGATTCATCCATCCAATCACACTTGTTCCAAATGCTTACCATGAATAAAGCAAAGAATATCCAAATCATGTTGACTTTATTGTGAAACACAACAGATTATAAATTGTTTCTCTTTCACTCCCATTTTTGCGGAGGAGAGTGATAAATATGTTTGAACTCTGACAATATGCTCTGTTACCTCTGCTTACGGGAATTGTTGTTCCTTTCACTCTTGTGTTTGTGAAAGCCTCTTCAAGATCTTGATCCGCTCAGTTGACTTTGAAACATCCTGTAGTCTCTGATCCAGCAGCAGGCGCTGTTGTAACACTTAACGCATTGTCTCAGACATATTGTGATCCACTTGGGAGGGAAAGTAAGGCAGTGACATTTAAACCAGCTGTAAGACGAGCATTCTCCTTCAGCTGCCACTGCACTGCCTGGCGGCTAATGGTGAGCTGGTTTACATTTAACTGGGTGTTTGCACTCTTCATGACGTTCTGGATCGGCTGACTGGTTACTTGCATGTCATTTTTATTGGACTGCCAGCATTTTAGCTGCTCTGATTACACAGAGCAGCTAAAACTGTGATACCTTGGTCAACATAACAGAAGCCTTTTTCATCTATGAAGCGCTCAAAACTGCAGGTAGCATAAATCTAATAAACACTGCTTCTAACATATTCTGCTCTAAAATATTGTCTGAATTCATGTGTGTGATTAAGTTTCCAAGTAATCATGATACAAAATGTTCATAGTGTAATGTAGCAAAAGTGAACTTTAGCTGAACTTTATTAGGTTTTTATTGTCTTAGATTTTTTATTTTTGGACTACGAGCCTTTAGTAGATAGTAATCCAACAGGATTGTGATTATGATTTTACTCACATGATGTGTTTTTTTTTTTTTGTTATATCCATCCATCCATCCAAATATCTGCTGTAACTTTATAATGTGTAATAAACTTCAGCATATCTGCTTTTTATGTTGTTTTTTTTTGTCAACTAGGAAAGATTCACTCACCAATGGAGAACAAAGGGGAGTTGGAGTCTTTTGAAATGAAACTAAGGTAATTACATAGAAATTCTTTAAAAAAAAAAACAAAAAACAATTGTATCTGCTGTGTTTAAACATTACCTTACATCTCGGTTGTTTCCCCAGGCGCACACTGGACCTGTTTGCTAACGTGGTCCATGTGAACAGCCTGCCCGGCTACAACACTCGCCATAACAACCTGGACCTCGTCATCATTCGTGAGCAAACCGAGGGGGAGTACAGCTCCCTGGAGCACGAGGTAAACGGTTCCCAATAAGTCTACTGCCGCTAGACAATCTGAAAAATTCTAACAGACGCTGCATTTAGTATCTGTCATAAAATTTTTGACGCCTCTACTTCAATTTTCGTAGAGTGTGCCCGGTGTGATCGAATGTTTGAAGATCATCACCAGAGAGAAGTCACGACGCATCGCCAAGTTTGCCTTTGACTACGCCACCAAGACAGGTCGAAGCAAGGTCACTGCAGTTCACAAAGCAAACATCATGTGAGGGCATCTTTAGGACAAATTACTCCCAAAATTTTAATTCATTTTTTGTGTGTTGATTTTTAAAACTTTGTCAATTGCGGTGATAATTTGACAATTACCGCAATGTCCATCCTTACCTATTGTGTTATTGCAGGAAACTAGGCGATGGGCTGTTTCTGCAGAGTTGTGCAGAGGTGGCGGAACTTTACCCCAGAATTAAATATGAGAACATAATCATCGATAACTGTTGCATGCAGGTATTTACAGCCTTAATATTTCATCCTGCTGTTTTTATGAGCGTTGTTTCCCTCTACCTCGATACACTACAGTATTGCCCTGGTCTTTGGTCTTGTATTTTCTTTAATTTTTTTCAACTTTAACTTAAGATTTACTTGTTTCATTCTTACAGCTGGTTCAGAACCCCTACCAGTTTGACGTTCTGGTCATGCCCAACCTTTATGGAAATATCATCGATAACCTGGCAGCAGGACTGGTTGGAGGAGCAGGAGTCGTTCCGGGGGAAAGTTACAGTGCAGAATATGCTGTTTTTGAAACTGTGAGTTTCTTTAATAATTCAATTCCTTCTGTTTGAGTCAAAGTTCGGTGAGTCTGTGACGTGACTGTCACATACACTTTAAGGGCAGAAGCTAAACATGCAAGAGTTAAAGTAACAAATTAACCTGTGTTGTTTTTAGATCAATTAAATCCCATCCTCAACATAGAAGTGATATGCAGGAAACTACCCTAATTATTTTCAAAAGAAATGACTCATTGAAAGGACACAGGTTCACCTTCATGACAGAAATGCAGCAGGTTTTACGTCGCAGAATATCTAGCAAATGCAATAGATGAGAGTAGATTTACTGTGGGACGTTTTATTGACACTATAGACCAAAACCTGGAGAGATTTGATGTGAGGCATATTCCACATTCTTGGATAAAAAGCTTTCTAAATAACAGATATCATTATATTTGAATAAAAAAATATTAAATCTTGTTTAATTAAGGCTCCTAGTGGTGAACCACAAGGTTCTATGCTGGGCCCTAAAGATTAAAGTGTAAATGCATGAGCGTAAAGTTGTCGACTTATAGTTTATCTGCTTGTTATCAAACATTTATTTTCTACTCATTTGCTTTGACTCTTCAAATACTGAATCAAAACTAATTATCACTCTATTCAATCTTGCTTAAGGGTCAAAATTTGTTTGAGTCGTTTTCAGTGGTTGCTTCATTTCCTGCCTGGTTTTTTTTTTTTTTTCCTCCAGGGAGCTCGCCACCCCTTTGCGCAAGCAGTGGGCAGGAACATCGCCAACCCTACAGCAATGCTCCTCAGTGCTGCTAACATGCTGAAGCACCTCAAGTGCGTTTCCTAATCTATTTATGAACAACCACAGAACACGTTGCTTCCTGGCCTGCCTTTTAACTTTTACTGTGTTCTGCTTCAGTCTGGAGTACCACTCCCAAATGGTGTCAGACGCTGTCAAGAAAGTCATCAAACAGGGAAAGGTAACATAGCTGTTTGTGGTACTCGCTGAGTTTGAAGACTTCATGCTTATTAATGAAACTCATGCTCTTTAAATAACATACTTTTATGCTCCAATTTGCAGGTCAGTAACCAAAAATGTTATCTTTTCTTGCATGCTGTTCGTGTAGAATACCATGAGAATCAAATTCCAGTCTATGCTCTTATTGAGCAAGTCTGAACAGTTTTTTTTTTTTTTCTCTGATCAGGTTGTGGTGTAACATTAGCAGTTCTTGGCTTGCAAATTTAACAACCTAACAACTTGTGTGTTAGAGAGCCTTTGATTCATTAACATCTGTCAGACCTGCTGCATTTCTATTATGCTTTATTTCTATATTTCTTTAGAGTTTGAAACTAACATTTTTATTCTCTGCTGTCCGTAATTATCGTCCTCCTTCAGGCCATATTTAAGATACAAAGTAAAGTGCAAACAAAACACCCATGATGACCCAATAACACACAATCAAGTAGTGAATAATAAAACACATACCACTGAATTAAATAAATGTTGGTGGTGATAATTCATATTGTAATTTAAATTTAAATATATTGCTTGTTAGACTTGTTTTATAATTACTTTAATATTTGTATATGTAAATTAATAATGTCCACAAAAGTTGTGCCTTTTGGGAAAACAAGCTACAATCATTTCCAAATGTTGAGCTTCAGTTCTTGAAACAGAAACTAAGATCTTGCCAAAACAAATTGGTCACATATTATTTGAAAAGAATCAGGCCAAGAATCTAACCCTGGGGTATAACTGGATTAATTGAATAAAAAGATTTGTTCAATAAAACATCGCCCAGGAATAATGTGAACAAAACCTGAATTGTCATTCATTTAAATTCACTGAGTGCCTTACTGAAGGCCACAACTTTCTCCAAAACATTACAAAAAGTTGGTGAAATGCTTTTCCTTGGCCCAATATTTAGCTGCCCCAGATTTGGTCATTAACGTGTGCTGAATGCAAGAAGCATGCTACTGTGACGGGTACAGCATGTTCATACTGAATCCCGGCCACGTTGCTCGCATTTGACGCATTATTTGCAGCTGTGCAACCTCCTCCAGCACCAATTCCCACCATCCCAGCCAGGTGTTTGTTGTGAAACTATTGGCGAATATCAAAATCCTTAAAAAGCTGACCTTATGTCATCCGTTTGCTCCTCCGCTTCTTTTCCTGTCACTCGCCGTCTGTCCCTGCACCCCGCTGACCTCTGTGTGTCTGTTGTTTGCATACGTGTGTTTTGTGCACATCCCAGGTTCGAACACGAGACCTTGGCGGGTACTCTACCACTGGCGACTTTGTGCAAGCAGTAGTGGAGAACCTGCGACACCGACCCATCTAATAAGACCCCACCTTCCTCATGTTGCCGTAAATGTGGACCTTCATCCTAACATGACCTGAAGGCATGTTAAGACTGAAAACTCTCCCCACTTCCATATTGTGTCCCATATGTGTTACTCTGCTTTGACATTAGTGGCCTCCAATGTTAATGTTTAATGGATGTGTGATTGAGCCCATGTAAAAGCAGTGATTTGTGACACTCTTTGTGGAAATAGAAAATACACAGTTTTTGCAGATTTCCATCCCATATTTTTTGTCTTCTGTTTCCTCTCCCTGCCTGCAGCCCGTTTCCCTCCATAATCAATCTCAACTGTAGCATTTCCATTATTTTGGGTTATGTTAATAGGTAAACTTATGTTACAGGTTTAATCTAGTCAGTTCCTTGCAGTTTTTCGAAATGGATATAATCTAAGCTGCTATATGAAGGTTGTGTATTATTTTCCCAAGGCCGATGTAGAACAGTCTCTTCATTTCCAGACTTTATTCCAGTTTCTAAAAGAATAAAATAAATGTTTATTTGCTGGATTTTAACATTTTAACTTTCAGTATTTTTGTTTTTTGACTTCTGTTTGAGAATCGGCACAAACACATTCCAAAATGAAATGACAATTTCAGAGCTTTTTTTTTTAATATATGGTGGTTTAAACATTGATATTTTAGTTTGTTTTTACAAACAGCATAAAAGCATCAGTTTATATGTTTCAAACAGACCCGATTAATTACAATTAGAAGTAGAATTCAACTTTATTGCCGTTGCACATGTCAAAAGTACAAAGCAATGAAATGGCAATGAAACAGGTCTACTTTAGTTCAGCAGCTATCAAAAGCAGCAAATGGATCAAATGTTATGTTATCCAAGCATTTTATTCAAACGTTTTGCACTCAGATGTTATAAATAGTGTCAAAAACTGTTTTCAAACAATTCTGAAATTTGGTATATAAAAAGATCAGAGCTTTGAAATAGAAAATGAGTAGGAAGCCTTTAAATGTCGCTACAATCATGGTAACATCTGGGACATGTTTGTGCTGTTGTAGACTTTTCACTTCAGGCTTACTCATTATATTGTAGCTTAGAAGGCCAAAGCTTCCAGTCAGTAACACATAACTTCGTAAAAAAGCAACAAATAAGTAAAGTTCTAATTGATGTCCGGGAGATGCACCTTATGCAAAAATCCATGCTTCCATCATGTTTCGGTTTCTGTTGTCATGAGCTACATTTTAACGTTGCTAACTGATGAATCTTTTTAGATCATCTGCACAGATCCATGTTTACAGAAAGTTATTTTAAAATTGTTATGAGCCACAAAACTTTTTGTGAAGCAGCTAGATCATCTTATTACTTATAATGTAATATAATTACATTATATATAATAATCATTATATGTAACATACACACACACATATATATATATATATATATATATATATATATATATATATATATATGCCTACATAAAGTGCATTACTCGTAATGCACTCTGTTCACAGAAACTGACTTGATTCACTATTTTTATTCAGGCTTTTGGTGCTTCCAACGTTTCTTCTACAATGTAAATTTTGCCCAAAGAAAGCACCATAGGCTGAAGAAAAAGCACTGAATTACTGTCAAGACTCATGGAGACAGCATTCTCCTGATGTAAGATTCCCGTGAGATTTTATTTGTCAGCGTTCATCGTTCTCTGTACAAAAGGCACCTCTCTGGCAAGTGATATTTTAACGTTCTTAACTGCTTCCATAAAACTAACTTATAAGAATACATAACCTCGACTTGTCCACATGTTGACATATAACAGAAATGAAATAGTATATAGAATAGATACGGCTTTTCTCCATCAGCACTTGACTGGCTATGTTTTGTTTGTTGTTGTTTTTGTTTTCCTAAACAGAACTCGCAGAAGAATATATGAAAGTACGCACGTTCTCGTTTTGGCAAGTTTATATCTGTCAGCTTGTTTTTGGTGTCTGCAGCTCGCAACAGAAGAAAGCCCCACATTCAGTTCCTCTGGATGGCAAAGTATCACTATAAGAATGATTTTAAATGCATAAATGTTTTGTCAAGGCCGACAGAATCGTGGGAAACTGCTGACTTCACTGTAAAACAGCCGAGTCATTGAAACCACACGTAGGGTAAGTCACAAAAGTCCCTGGATAAAGCAGTTAACCACTCATGGTCAGCTGCTTCCGGCTATGTCAACGGGAAGTTAAGTGGAAGGAAAAAAAACAAAAGGCTTGCTAGAAATGTGCTGCAAAGTAACTCAGAGAAGAGAGATGTACACCACAAATATTCTAAACCAATAGGAACACTTGAAAGGCATTGCTCTGGATCACAGTTTCCAACTTACCCCCCCCCCCCCAAAGAAATTGGAAGAGCGGACATTTTCCTCACAGCGACATTTACTCACTCGGCTTGGCCTGTGAGTGCAGTTACTGTATCAAAGGCTCTCCGACATGCAGGCCGCGACACTGCAATGTGGACATGTGCAGCGGCAGCTGCGCACATGGTAACACGCTGTCCTTATGTTTGCGACAGGTGCGCACCGGAGACCTGGGGGGCTACGCGACATGCGATGAATTCACCCGGGCTGTCATTGCCAACCTGCCAGTCGTAGCTTTGTAAATGCAAATCTGTTGGCTGCTGAGACACACACACGTTTTCTTTTTTTTTCTTTTTGTTTTTTTTGTTTTTTTGCCTTCTGTCAAGGTCTGTGCACCGTCTCGGCCAGTGTACTGCAAAGCACAGAAAATCTGCACCAAAATGTTCACAAAACATTGTTTAAAGTGGCGTTTTGAAGACAAAACATTGACCGTCACGAACATATGTCATCTTCGCCGACCTTTTGCTTTCTCGACCCTGCAAAAATTCTGCCTAATAGCTTCATTTCAGGTCACTAAGCAGCAGTCACAACGTGATGGATTCGTACAGCCGATTATTTATTAACGTCACGTTTAAGCTTATCGCTTCATTTGTGGCGAGATGTGAATAAAAAATGAGACGTGACAGCAAGAGTGTGAAGCGGTCTCACGACTCTTAATGGAAACCTGATGCAGTATTCAGTGGCGGTAAAAGGTCATCCCACGTGTTTCCAAGGAGCAACTAGAACTTACTTGTCCCGTCGTTTCCTGACACATGCCGATCAGGTGGAGCTGGAAAGTCTGCCGTGCAGGAGTCATATGAGAATCTCTGTGTTAGTCACATGTGAACTGTGACTAACACAGATTGCAGAAGTGCGTTATCAGACGACAAGAGCTGGAGAGATTCACACGGTCCATGCTGCACTGCATTGCAAACATGCAGTTTTCTGAATGTCTTCAATAAGTTCATTAAACCCTTTTACCTTCTCAAATAATAAGACTAGCCCAACTTAGATAATCAGCGTTTAAAGACTTCTTCTTTAAATATACCTTTCTCTGTTTCATCGCCTGGAAATGACTCATATTTGAATCCCGAAAGCTTTCATAGAAGATGCATGAAAAATAGATCCACACATTTTTAAGGCATTGAATGTTTTTTCTTTTTCCTACAGTTTTGGTTCAGTAAAGCACATAGACTATTAGACAACATTACTTACGCTTTAGCAAGTATTCATTCATCTAAAGCATTAAAGCAGAACAACGCTGGCTCTCAAACACATTCTATTCAAAATCCTGTAGTATGAACTATTCAGCTACATTTATGTGTACTTTTTATGTTACTGAAGGTAAAAGTTTGGGGGGGATGGGGAAAAGAACATTCCTAAGCAAAAGTTATCAGCTCCAAAATCCTAATACAAAATAGTGAAATACTGGGCAAATGTAACATCCTTGATGCAATTATAGGCTTTTGTGAGATAAAGACATAAGATCATAACTAATTGTTTTTATTGTGTCGTATCTGTTGAACATTTTACTGTAAAATGGAAAAAAAAACCCCAAAAAAAATGACTTCTGGGTTTCAAAAGTGTGCATGGCTTTTTGATTAAAATAAAGCACATGTGATACAATTTTTGTCTCATTTGGTTGAGTAAATCAGAAGGCTATGTCTTCATCAAATCGCTGCCCTCACTTTCCCAATCCAGTCGATTTATTGCTCAGGTGATGGTGCCTTGTCGTTCCATTATGGGAGATGCTGCCCCCACATCATCATACTGCCTCCACCAAAAGCTGTGGCAAAAGTATGCAGCCATATATATATATATATATTTGCTCAAAAAAATAAAGGGAACACTCAAACAACACAATATAACTCCAAGTACATCAAACATCTGTGAAATCAAACTGTCCACTTAGGAAGCAACACTAATTGACAATCAACAATGATTTTGTTGTCAGCACATTCAACTTTGTACAGGACAAAGTATTCAATGAGAATATTTCATTCATTCAGATCTAGGATGTGTTATTCGAGTGTTCCCTTTATTTTTTTGAGCAGTGTATATATACATAATTACTGGTATCAGGAAAAAAATATTGCTAGATGTGCAATAAATGTTCTGGGACATCCCCCTGCTGAGCGCTGCAGTGTGCTGCGTCCAAAATGAAGCTCTTCCAGCAGGGGGCGCTGCCTGGTATGGAGAAACAGATTGGAGAGGAGTCGGGGCCTGGCCTGGGAATATTTTTTTTTTTTTTTTTTTCTGCTCTCCTTCCCATTCTTCCTATGCAGACAGACACACAACATGGCGGACTAGAATAGTCGACCGACGCGCCCGGATACAGCGGATAAACTGTGGGGGTTTTACCATCCGAGGAGGCAAACAAAGGAACCTCCGAGCGGACAGCAGATACTGGAGAACTGGCGTGCTTTCCAGGGGGAGCCATCTTTATCTGGATTTAGCAGGGAAAACAGACTGCGAAGTGTTGGCAGTGTGTCCCAGGTTGCGCTTCCCTCCCCCCCCCACCCCCAACCCCGCTCACACTCCTCTCTGTTCCCGGGGTGTGGAGGCAGGGGCCGGGTTGGAAAAACGTGGAAAGAGAAGGAGCGGATAAAATCCCCCCCCCCCCCTCTCTCGCTTCTGGCCATCTTTTCTCCAGGTACGGGTTCCCATCTGTGCGCCGCAGGACTTGTGGTGAGTTAACTTGTTTTCGTTGCGCAAAAAAAAAAAAAAAAAAAGCCGAATACCCCACTTGTTACAATGTCGCTGTATACGAGCATGTTTCCTCTCGCTGTAACACTGTATCACCCACAAACAAGCACTTTGTGCCCCCCTCCTCCCCGCCTTCCCCTCCTCCTTTCGGGCTCACAGAGAACCCCTTATATGTCAGTGGAAGTGGACAAGAAGCGGGCTTGAGTTTAATGGTTGTAAACCATGAACATTTCAGAAGTAGCTCGGAGGCAAGGAGGGATTTTCTGTCTTTTTTCTCTCTTTTTTTTTTGGAGCAGAGGGGGCTCTCGGAAAGGGGGGGGGCTTAACTCTTGAGTGCGACAAGCCATGTAGGAAAAGAAGTGGGGTTGTTGTGCCAACACGGATGCGGTTGCGGTGGCACGGGAACAAAGAGGAGGGGAAGGCGGGGGGGTCTCTGGACTGGCTCACTGGAAAGTCCGCTGTATTGATCAATGCTTTGTTATTACACGTTTCAAAATTGAGGGGTGGGGGAAAGCGGGGGGCGTAGCTGGGGGTCCGTGGGTGGAGGAGCTGTGTGGGTCGTCTTCGTGGGGTTAGGTCGTCACCAACATTCAAATGTGTTCTCCATCAAGTCACTGCCGCTTCTTCCGATGCTGGCTGAAACACTCAACTCCCCCCCCCCCCTCTTACAGCCTCTCCCAAAAGTTTTAGTAATGATTAATACCCTCCTCTCTGTCAGAGCACTGGGTGTAACCGAGCAAATCATATCAGCTTTATTTTTATGAATTACTTTGCTTTCAGTTTGCAGAAGCTCCGAGTAGGAGATTATGGGGGAGAAGGAAAGGGGAAAAAAAAAAAAAAAACTGTCACCAGTAATTGCAAGTCAAACTTTTTTTTTTTTTTTGCCTCGCAAAAGTATTCACGATTTTGTTACACCGTCACTGTATTTACTGTGGATTTTATGTGGTAGACCAATATAAAGAAAATGAATGCATGCTGTGCATCTGTGTTTCTGCTAAATAAAATCCAGCTGTTCGGTGAAGGCCTCAGAGGTTTAGACCGAGGGGAAAGTTGTGCAGAGCTTTAAGGAAACCTTAAGTTGCAACTGCAAACCCATCCACGTAAACTGAAGAAACAACTGGGAGACGACGGCGCAACTATCAGCGTGGAAGAGTTAAAGGACGTCACCAAGAAAGTTTGCTTGCAGTTTTCCACAAGCCAAGTACAACAAGCGCGTCAAAGGGTGTCCTCTGGTCTTGCAGAACACTAAAATGAACTCTGCGCTCTGATGAGGCCGTCTTCGTGGTAGACACGGTGGTGGCAGCATCAGCATCATGCTGTCTGCATGCTTTCCTTCGGAAGTTACGGCGAAACTGGGTTATCCTGGAAGAAAGTCAGTTTGACGATGCAAAACATTTGAGGGCGGGATGGAGTTTCGGCTTACAGTGAGGAAAAGCCTCCTAAATGTACAGCCGGAGCTGTCTCAATGAAATAAATTCAAGTAGATGTAAAAACGAGTCAAAATGTGTAAAGGTTCAAGCCGATGGTGTGGAAGTTCCCAGCGGAATCGTTGCATCGATGCCAAGAGGAATCCCTGACTTGTCATATCTGCCGCCCGGATCGCAAACCCTCAACATCTGGTTCGGTTCAACGCACTGCAGCTCATTTGTGCGATTCCTCGCTCTGCCTGCTTGTCCACAGCAGCTTCACGGAGGTCGTGTCGTCTTTGCGTCGTCCAGCCGCAAAACTCGCAGCCGCACACCCTCCTGACCCGTAGCTTGACCTCTGCTCGTCAGGCCCGAACACGTTCGCCGCTTTTCCGTAGAAGCTGTTGCGCCACGTCCGCTTGTCACGCAGCACCTTGTCATCAGCGCTAAATTGCAGAAGGGAGAGAAGTGCGCCTTGCCTGTATGACACAGGGAAACAGGGCTGTCATCATCTACTCAGCTATTTTAAGGAAACCTGAGTTATTTCTGACTTGGGAAGCTGGAAGCCTTTCAGTGGAGGACTGACTGATACCCGCATCACACTTTACAATCGTCCTAGTTTCTAAAAATAGGAAGTGTAGCTCGGAAAAAAAAACTGCCTTGTGGGATTTCTGTGGGAGATTTCAGTTCGTAGATTGCTTCGGTGTTGTGAAATGTCACAATTTCAGGTTTGTGGCACAGTATTATGAGCTGGCTCTTTGGGTGGGGCTGGAGGCATGTTTTTGTTTCCACCAATAGGCCAACAGGTATTTTAGCATGAAGCAGTACTGCAACTCTGCTTTATACACAGGTACGAAGGAATTTATCCAGGACGATTCAGCTTTGCTCTGTCTGCTCTGGTTCTCATGTTGTTCCTTCAAACGATTCAGCAAATCTTCATACTTTTGATATGCCAGGAGTTTCTTGTAACATAGTAAAAGTATCAAAATCTGGTTTTCGTCCTTCTTCCTTCCCATCAGGGGTTTGTTTAGAGCAGCGCTGATTGACTTTTACCAAAAGTTGACTGTAAAGGAGAATTAGTTGCGTTACTCCTCACCTCTTAACCCGAACAGTTCGCAGTTGGTGCCAGACTTCACTAGATTTCAATCATTTTTGAGAGCCGTAGTTGGAGAATATTTATATTTCCCTATGGCGTGAGAGTTGTCTTCTAAAAAATGGTCCGATAAGCATTTACTATACTGAAACTTTCTGTGTTTTAAGTCTAACTGGAAGACACTGGGTTATGAAACGCTGTCAAGACATGCTCTTTTTTAAAGTTGAGCTTCTGATGCTTGTCTTTTTGATTAGTTTTCCTTATCTTCCTGAGGAAAAGGAGGGGACGTATGCAGTGGGATGTTCACGTTTGACATAATCACTGTCAATTTTGGGTGATTTTCCCATTTTATGCAAAACCCAGGCTTGCTGAATTACTACAGCAAGCCCAAGTTTTATTAGCTTCTTTTGATCCTTGTTTAACTGTTAATTAAAATGTTTGCGCATTGCTTTTAGTTCTTAACAAGTACTTGTTTTTGTCTGTTCTGAACCTGCAACAAATCGTTTTTCTTCCAGATTTTCTTCCTTTTTCTTAATGAGATCTTCAACTCCTAATTAGGATTTTAAGTGACATGTTTAAGTTGCAAAAAGGCAGCAGTGATTAGACAGCAACAAGTTATTCAGGCCTTTTACTGAGTCAGTACGTAGCTTTTGATTCCTTTAAAAAAAAAAAAACATGTCACACAGGAGAACAATGCCAGGAATCGGTTCCAAATTGTGAATGAGAGCTTCATTGAGCATGAGGCATTGTTTTTAAATGTAGAGTTCAGACGCAGTGAGTCACAGGGGCTGCGATAACTTTTGGAGTCTGCTCAAGACAACTTAAAACAGCAGTTTTACTCCACCTTTTTTTTTGTATTGCTGCAAAGAAATCAATGTTGAAGACAGTATGAACTTTAATAATAGTAAAACTATACCATTACCACTGTGTGTAGCAATAAACACTGAAATGTACTTACATTAAACTATTATCTATTCACGGTTTCCCCTAGAAACTTGTGTAAAGCCCAGTGGTTGGGTGCTAGGGCAGTCATTCATCCAGCGGCTCGCCGTGTTTTTGATCTAAAAAATGTTTAAAGTTGACCGGAAATTTTAAAATATCATCTGATAATTATGTGTCGTTAAAAGTTTGGAAGATTAATATCTGAACACCAGCTATAAATCCTTAAAAATGCAAACATTTAAACGGACTTTAAAAAAATAAGCAATGCTAAGCCTGGTGGAGGCACAAGTAAAGCCGGTGACCCGCCAGGCTTATAATGCACTGGAGGAAGCCCTGCTATTGATAGGGATGGGCATAGCAAGAATTCCTTTTAGTGTATTCACATGCAACACATTTGGTCTGCTTTAATAAAGAGAGCAGAGTTCGTTTCCGCGTTTGTGCAACCAGACCAAGACTCACTTTTTGAGATGGTCTCACTCTGCTTCTAAACAGACTCTGGTACGGTTTGCTTCTGGTGTGAACGCAGAGCGACAGCAATCCGAACCAAGTACAAAAAATGTTGTTTCGAGTCATTTTTGACCCCGAACAGCAGAGTCTGTTTGGACCCCACAGTCCACAGCTGATGAGCCCTTCAGTGTTGCTATCGGTACTAATTCATGTCGTGATTGTGCTGAAATCATCCCTTACCCGTCGTTTTCTACTTAGCGATGCTGTGGCCAGCATGTTGCGGGTCAGAGGATGCAAAGCTTCTCGTCTCATTCAGCTTGCAACCACTTTTGCCGACGCCATTTGGAAATTAGAATTATTCCATTGCAAAACCAGCGTTCATTCAAAACGTTGTAAAACTATAGTCAAAGTGATATTTCAGTTATAAGTTTGCAGAAAATATAAACGCAGCAAGCAGTACTTCCAAAGTTTGTTTTTCTGTGTCTGTGCTCTGTCCCGCCCCCATTATTTCTATCCAGTGGGAGCAATGATCATTACCCACACAGCTTCATTTACAAATTATAGTCCACATGCAAAACACTTCACAATGTGAAAGCAAACTGCACCAAATGGAAAAAAAAAAGTTTGCTTTTGGGCCGGACCAAAGGACTTTCCTGGTGACTATACAACGCAAATGATTGAGTCCAGGACAAAACTCATTTACTAAAACCTCGTTTTGGTTTCAGTAAAACCGAAACGAGGTTTTAGTAAATGGTTTAGTCAATGGGAACCAATGAAACTCAAAATTCTAAAGAATTTCGGCTACAGTCAGTCTGCAGGAAAAAGTGGCCCAAATCTGGCTTTCTAGGCCACGTGTGACCCATTTCATCAGACCTTTCTGTCACTTTGTGTGACAGAAAAGTCACACACTATTCACTGGAGGAGGCAGGAAGCCGCATAATCAAGTGTAAACAGTGGACAAAACAAGCCTGGCAGACATTGGGACTGCTTCTCTATTTAATCGTTTTGAACAATGCTAAGTACAAGCTAATTACAGCAGGAGTCCGGTGGTGTTCGCATTAAAATCAAAATGTAAACATCCACACAAAGAAAATCGGATCTCAGCCAAAAACAAAACCAAGCTTGAGGTTCTGCAGTGTGAAACCAGGCAGAGTTTTTCAGTCTCGTAAACAGTGAAAGTGACACTCTATTGGCTCCCACAGTTTTCTGTCTGTGTCATGATCTGACTCACGCATGATTAACCGGAAATGCAGGTTAATCATGCAGTATGCCGGAAGTCAAATTATCAACAAGTCCTATCAAAGCAAATAGAAAATATGTGACATGGTTCTCCTGCAGAGATTTCTGTTGTTTTCTGTTAGCTTAGGCTAACTCTGATGCTACACAGGAACCGCTGCTAGAAATGCTACTAATGCTACTAATGCTAAGCACACTAATCGTGCTTAGCATTAGCATAAAATGCTAAAGATTGCGTAAAATGTGAACTCTGGCATGCTTTCATGTTCGTTGTGAAATATGAAAATCCTGTTTAACAGTAAGGCTGTGTGATGACTTTTGCTTTCACATCACATAGAGTGACACCGCCTCCGGTTCTTTGACAGGCTTTGTAAGATTCCCATCTAATTAAGATAAAAGATCACTTTAAGTCAGAACCTCAGCGGTTATTATTTCTATTTTTAATGGGTCCTGTAGAAAAAATGATTTTCTGTTGATATGAAGGACTGTTATTATGTTTTATGGTGTGCACAAAGAGAAAAACGAGAAAAAATGATGCATAGTTTGTCTTGACATTCATACAGAAAACTTCCATAACATAAAGGGTTTTACTGTATTTATCGATTTTCAGAGACACAGACATACTGAGTCGGGGAGGAATCTTATTTCTCTCTAAATATTTCATTGTCGGAGACCAAATTTTCAGCTTATCCAGAAAGCAGAAAAAAGTATTTTGTCAATTCCATTTCTGACAGAGGAATTCAAAACCTCATCAGAAGGTCAAAGCTTTACAAAATCAGCCATCAGAGGTTAATTTATGAATCTTTGACCTCTACATCTCTAGCTATTTTTAAAATAACAATGTACATGTAAAGAACTGCACATGGATTTCAGACAAATTTGTTCATATAAAGATTCTGAACAGAAAAGAAGCCAGGACAATAAAGGCACCTAAAGTTGCCATGTTGCATTCGGAGAGCCGTGTGTTTCTGAACCTGCACATTTTGTTCATTGAATGAAGTAAAATGAGATCTAACATCCGGTTTTAGCTGCATCTAGAAATCAGTTCTGGTGCTTGAGTTTCAAAGGGCAGAGGTGATTGTGAATCAAGTTTCATTGTGGCCCGGGAGCCATCGTTTTGGCTTGGAAACACAGTTGAAGGTCACAGTGGCTTTTGTGGGGAGGCCATGGGTTTGCGCCTTCAGATCCTCTCTGTGTCCAATGTGGGAAAGCTTGAGAGGCCCCTGGCATCTCCTGTGAGAAACCCCACAAAGCAGCAGACACGGAGCAGAGCTTCAATGACTCACCAGTCTCGCTCATTAAAACAAGTGAGTTTTCTTGATCCATTCATTCAGCCTGATGGGCCAGAATCATCATCACAGGCTTAATAAGAGACAGCGCGGTCACTCTCGCCCTTGTAATTAGCCGGAACAGCAACCCCACGCTTTTCGTCATCTTTTTTATCAACTCCGCCAGCTCGTGAATGAAGTCAGCGGGAACACAAACCGCACCAGCAGGGAGTAGTATCCCTCAGAAAGGGAAGTCCAGAGGATTGTGGCTGTTGTATGTGGCACCAGGGACATATAATCTGTGGTCTGTTTCGGAGCAGGACTCCTCGCAGGCCTGAGTTAGGCATACTTCGGTCTCCCGTGAAGAGAAGCATTCACAGCGATCCTGTTGCTTTAGAGCCCCCCTTCTCTCTCAATGAAGACATAGAAACAGTATTAATATGCCATGAATGGAGACAGACAGACAGGCATTATCCAGCGCTGCAGCAGCGAGCGGAGCAGGATGCCTTGTAAGAAAGCCAGAGGAAATATTTCTCTGCATGAATGGTAAGACCCTTTGATAAGAACTGCTTGTGTCATTTTGGTGAGGCGATGGAGTCAGTCCAGCCTCCATCTCCTGTCTCTTGAGGACTTTCAGTACATTGTACTTTGTCTTCCAAGTGATCTTAATGTGGATCAAAAATTTTCAATCGCAGGATTTTGTAAAGCTTCGACTTCGACCAGTGTCTGATTTCTGTTTGAAATGACGCAATATGAAGATATGAGGATTGTCTTAAACACTATTTTCTAATCTTCCTGCTGTAAGCAGTGAAAAGTTGGTCATTTTTTGAGCAGGGGTAACATCACATTGGTTTTCTGTCTATAATATTTTTCTCTGAGCCTGTTCAAGCGTTTAGCTTTTTTCATGTTTGAACTTGATTTTACTTTTTTTTTTTTTTTTTTAGCCCGCCCTGAACTTAACTATGATAAAATGGGTAGAGTGAGAAAAAAAATCAGCTTCCCTTTGTGACAACATAAATACTGAAGAGTGTTGTTTCTGAAGTCTGGTAGTGCATGGTTTGCTGTGATTGGGAAAAAATTGTAGTGTTGGGCTGTATTTTTCTCTTTCTGTTGAATCTAGTTTAAAACTAGATTACAGGACCAAATATAATCGTAAGCAACAAAAAGTTTTGTCTCCAGAGATCCGTAGAACACTTTAGCGCTCTAATCGCTTAAAATATCAATTTGAATTAAATTTCTTTGTACTTAAGTTATTTACTGCATTGAAGATTTTGTCACAATGGGGTTTAAGGTCACAAATAAATCCACAGTAACCAAAACCATCAAATTTTGAGTTTAGTCGCCATATCAAAAGGCATCTTGCACTTATCCCGATGTCCTAGCCTTTATGTTGTCATGGACATGTAATTGGACTTCCTTTATATTCGTCCTTAAAGTGTTCCTTTTACTGCGTGAATGAAATGGGAAGGGAAGAGCCAGGCCCTTTCACAACTGTGTGATTGCGCTGCAGAAGAGCGCAATCACAGAGGAGGATTTTCATTAGCCAGCGGAGCTCATTAAGCATAAAACCCCCATAGCAGCGTGAACCTGCTGCAGACCGTTCTCTGTGGCGCAAATGAAATTACCATGATACAGAAAATCTAAGATTTCCACTACTTTTAGAAGATGAGAACATCAACTGTGTCATCTCACATGGATCATAATATGCAAAAAAAACATGCATTCTTCTTGAGAATTTGTGATTAATGCATATTTTCTGATCCCCATAGGAGCAATTGTAGGATTACAGAAACACGGACATGAGTAATTTTGCAGTTTATAATTTACCGACCATTTTGGAACGTGTTTTAATTTAAAAGGTTGATCTGGACATAGCAAGATAAAAGAAATTCAAAGCTCACATGTTTTCTGACTGACAGGCGGTGGAGGAATTTCTGTTCAGGAAGAAGTGAAGCATTTTACGCTCATTCTCCAATTCACTAAATTCGTTTTGGGGCATTAAACTCCCTTTCACAATACAAAATGAGCCTATGAACATCTACTTCTTACAACTGAGAAAACATTTAAAATAAACTGAAAAGACTTTCAATCGTTTTACTTCGTGTTGCTATGAAACCGTAAAGAAAAGTCATAACTGAGGTAAGCAAAACAATTAGACGAGGATGCATCCCTGCATTTTAAATTGCAAACAATAATTTTTATTTTATTTTTGCCAACAAAAGGGTTTGATCCCTTTAGCAGATGTCCAAAATTAATAATGCTGATGGCAGAGATGGAAGAAAACAGCGTGCATTACATAAATCACTCTGCTATTGTCCGGAATCAGTTGATTTTCAGATTAGTTTGACTTTTTTTGTACTTTTGGAAACTCCTCCAACCGGAGACCACTGACTGAGCTTTAACCTGCTGATTCTGCTTTCACTTAATGACTAGAAATAATAATAACATAAACAAAACAAATGTGCACTTTCTTTGTTGTAAATGTCTTAAAACTATCACTCTGACATTTTTATGAATTTACAGCTGCTGTAAAATCATACAGGTTGGAAGATGGAAATATATTTTACAGCTCAACAAAATGCAACATAACCCGGGATATATTTCTCTTTAAGATTGTTTAAAAATAAATATTTCCCTATTATACTGTCATGATTGAAAATTAGTACACCCCTGAGAATGATTGTGTCTTTTTCAAGCAAAGTTTGGCACATGACTGTTTAAAATAACTTAATAAAGTACTAAAAAATGTAACCTGTTTCAAATTTTAAAGCAGTTTAACTTCTGGTGA
Organism: Poeciliopsis turrubarensis; assembly: GCA_010277015.1. Lineage (NCBI taxonomy): Eukaryota > Metazoa > Chordata > Actinopteri > Cyprinodontiformes > Poeciliidae > Poeciliopsis > Poeciliopsis turrubarensis. The sequence continues at coordinate 5,043,608 of VMRN01000010.1, read as the reverse complement.
GCAACAAATAATTACTTCTTAATGTGGCTGACCTCACCGCAGGCGCCAGTCATGAGAACGCCGTGAGTCTTTATTTTGATCACGCCTCAGACAATTAGCTTGGCGTACCTAACTGTTAAAGCGAAACTCAACATTTTGGTGATAAAAGGTCTCAAAATAAATAAAAAAAATTGTAAAAACAAATTGTCAAAAAAAAAAAAAAAAAAAGCCAAGAAGTAGAAGAAAGTCAAGACGGCTCCCAATATGCACACAAATCTCCATCACCCTTACTGGGATATATGTGTATATATATATATTTAATTCCCAAGCATCGTCTAACAGAATTTGACCCAAAAGATTAAAGTAAAGTAACTCGTTTGGTGTAACACATTCATCATGTTTAAAAGTGGCACAGCTTTTTCCTTCCTCCTCTTCCCTACAACTTCTCACTAATGCTGAAAGTGACAGGCATTTCTTCTGCCCAAGCAAATCCTGCCCCAAAGCACACAAACTTGTTATTGTCAGCATTGCTTGTTAGCACTTATGTGCTCAGTGATCGGGAGAAAAAGATTGGATTTGTAATTTATGAGCGTCCGGTCACCGATCAGAGCCGGTCGACCATAAAATCAGCCAGTTCCAGCTGGTATCTCTGAATGCGCGTCTCATTCCAGTTTATGAAGCTCAGAGCTGGACTCAGTCATATGTGGCTTTTTCCTCTTTTTAAATGAAATGTTTTCACAGCAAGACGGAAAGATGCAAAATCTGAATTTTGAAAATTGGTGCAAAAATGACAAAAACTTTCTTCAGCAGTTCTGGTGGAATTAGCAGGAGTTATCTGTTAATACTTAAAAATGCTTAAGAAGTAGCACCTCAGGCAATAGCTCTAAAATATTCGATTGAATACACCTTCCTTGAAATCATTTCCCTTCAACAGACTTGAAAAATCAGGTTTTGTCTTTCTTACCCATTAAAGCCCTGAACGTCTGTAGCTTAATAAGGTATATCATTTAGTGCATGAATAAAGATAATTTTGTTAGTCCTTGCTTTATATACTGAATACAGCAAGCTGCCTCTGTTAAAAAAAAAAAAAAAAACTCCAGTAGTATCTCTTTTGCATTATGTATTCTTTGGGAATTGAAAATCTAAATCGGTCAAAATCAGAATTAATAGGTCGGACCGCAAAACCTCTTTCAATCCTCTTTGCTGCCTATGCATAGTGCTACACATGAAATCTGCTACAGAAGTCTGCATCATTTTTACATCGGTAACAGCGGATAAATCCCCTGTAGTGACTTAGTTGTTGGCTGGGCAAAATGCTTTAAAATAATAATAAATCAAGGACAGAGCTCTGGGAAGTTGCATTTAGTTAAATGAATCAAGACAGTTCTGTTATTCTAAAATGTTGTTGTCTCTGGTACCATTAGTTACGCATTAACTATGGATTAAAAAGAGTAACTCAGTGGATAAGTATACAAACATCCATTTAATCAATGCTTTTAGTTACTGTCCACCCTCGGTGTGAATTGCACAAACACCAAGAGTGCACCAGAACCTAAAAGTGTCCCAGATAGAAGCACTTTCCCAATCCCTAATAAATAAATGATGTCCTCCATCAACGTATAAGGCGGCTGAAAAAAGATCGTCTGCATTTACGCTCATGACATCTTCTAAAGAGACCACAACACATTAAGATTCATCTCTGGGGAGAGACACTCTTGTCGCTACGCAAGCTTCTAGATGGGAGGGCGAAACAAAAAAAAACAGAAACCCTGCCGGGTCCGAGCAGCATCTGGGATATAGAAGTTAGCAACAGGATTGGCTCATACCTTGTAACACCAACGCATCTCTCAGCCTCAGTGCATTGCACACCAGAAACAATGAGTCATGGTCCCTTATGAAAAGGTGACTGAAAAAAAGCTTGGCTGTGACAACACCCATCTGAGAGGTTGAGTTCATCCTGACACTCTGTAATACTAATTTGATGAGAGGTCAGTTTGTAGAGACTGGTAGTAAGTAAGGATTGAGCTTTAGAAAACCTCCTCTACATGGCTTCTTTTTATTCTTATAAATGCTTTTGTTTAGTTAGAAAATGGTGTATTCAGTGGTATTCATTCATGTTCATTTCATAAGACCAAGTTTAGTGGACATGCTGATGAAGTATCCAACCAGTTTTGCTAACTCTACTTTAACTTATAATAGTCAGACTAACATTTGGGATACATGAACAATGATGAAAAAAAAAACACATTCTCAATTAAATTTTATATCAATAATGGAACAAGTTTTTTTTCAATACAAGAGCTACGGTGTCCTACAGATTTATAGACTTTTAAAGGTTATAATTAATATTTTATTGCAGAAGCATAAACTCAAACTAAAGATTTAGGAAAAATATAATTTTTTTTTAATTCACAGACATGTATTCAGTGGAGGATAGAAAACCCTCAGTTAGGAAATGCACCCCTGTTGCCGCATTTATTTGGCGCCTTAAATATATCTGTAGAAGGTGGTTGAAACTGGTTTCCGTGGTTACTCTATTACAGTTCTTATGGTTAGTAATCTTTAAAATGAAAATACTATGAAAACAGCATGTCATAACTGTGAATGTTTGAATTGTTTTTTGTGAACTAATTTGGTTTCTTTGTGCAAAGCAAATTAGTGTAATCACCCAAACTTAAACTAGAACGCCCGAAAAACTTACAAATTTTTTTCCCTATTGTTTATGTAAGAAGGCCTTCTTAAAAACGTTCCATGTTAAGAAGTTAGATCTGCGGTCCAACGCTGCTTGAATCCCTTGAATCTTGAATCCCTAATCCACAGTTTCAAATGCATGAGGGGTTGAATTGTTTTCTGGATGCAGACAGTTGTCAGCTAAGTGGAGGCATGGGTTAGTGATGGAGAATTGGAGAGCAGCAATTGGATTTGTAGGTTAATAGCATCCTCATTGACCACATAACTTGCTCAGCAGGCCCAATTGGTAGCTCCAAACAGAGGAGGGAAAAAAAACAAACAAAAGTGTAAGCACCACCATGAATGAACCCAAACGGCAGAGCCTCAAATTCTGGCAGCGTTGGAGCTTTTAGCGCCCAGTTCATCCTCTGCCCACTGATGCCATAATCCTGGATGTAAAGCGTTGGTTTGTTTGTGTGTGGCAGCCCTGCAGTGTTTGGCTCAGCTCAGCGTCAAAAAAGCTGTTTTTAAGTATCACTGTAAGCAACGGCGGGCAGGCTGAATTATTCCAGGGTCAAGACCGATTAGATCAGGGATTATTGCAATGCAGTTAGCCTCTGGGATAAAAAAAAAAAAAAAAGACTTGACAGTTTCCTAAACTGTTCAAGTCTCTCTGTCTCCCGCGAGCTGAGCCGCATATGAGCGTTGAATGGTTGAATAGATCCTCTGTTACTGAAGGAATCTTAGGGTGACACTAATTCTGGTTTTGCTGTGAGCAAATAAAGCTCAGCAATGGGTAAATATTAATGGAGTAATGATGAAACTATCAGGAATTAAGATCACAACGATGTTGTTTAGAAACATTATGTGAGCTCTTGGTGAAAGGAACTTTCTTGCCAAGCTGTTTCTAATGTGGAATAAAAGCTGTAGATTTTCATCCTGACAAACAAAAAAAAAAAAGCAACAAAAAGTAGCTTATGCGTTTTATTGTTTCTGTTGGTTTCCAGGACCAAGTAGTGCGAATGAGTGACTGATGCCAACTTCGCTTCCTCAGGTAAACCAAAGCTAACCCTGTGATCTCGTATGTTTTTTTTTAGCTTTCTTTAGGTTTATATGTCAGATATTAAATATTTCCTTGTGAAAAATATTTTGTCATCAAAATTTTGTTTTGGTTTCAATCCACTTTCAGTCACTGTTAAAATATTTTTCAAGGAGTTTTCTTTGTTTTTCATCAAATTTAAGATTTTGCTATTTAAGGTTTCACTAAATAGCAAAACCTTAAATAGCAGATTTTGCAACGTCAGCTGCATTATTGACGTTTGAGCAGTAAAAATTAATTGCACATGGTTAAAGCAATTAATGAAGCCACCCGTGATAATCAGTTTTCTGTCTTAATTACTGTCAAAAGGGCCCGATAATAAAAGTCTTTTAAAAGGTCCAAGTTTTCCCAAACACATACACAAACAGCAACAAGATGGAAATAAGCATTGGTTATTAATATCAGCCCAGTTTACTGATCAGATTTATACTTATAGTTTTATATTTATACTTAATGCCGATATGTTGCCCTTCTGTGACATAATTTGTATTTCAAAGTGCTACGTTTTGAGCTGCAAATTTGTAGTAGAAAAAAAATGTTAACATTTATTGGGGAAAGTGTTTTGTTTGTAGAAAATATTGTCACTCTGTGTATGTTCCCAGAGAATGCAGATAATTGTCTGAAGTCTGAGATTTCCCAAAGGCTGCCATCATTTCCAAATCAGGCATATTCCAGGTTGAAATCTCAAAAACATTTAAAAGAACAACTTTTTGTTCTTTTGTAGGTTGCAGCGTTCCTATTACCTGGCGTGTTTGAACAGCTTGCATTCCTCTGTAGAAAAATTAGCTTCCCTTTCTCTTTAACCACTTCTAAGTGAAAGTTTGTGCAAGCTGCTAATGATTAAGCATGATGAGATTTACTAGTTTTTGGCAGTCAGACATAATCAAATTGTCTGATTTCTGTCACCGCCTGATTCCTCATTACATCTTTGTTTTTAATGTAGTTTTTATTGAGCAACTCGTGTCTCTTTTGTGTGCCCTCTCCGCAGGGCAGAATGGGTGTGTGTCCCCTGCTCCTGCTTCTTGCTGTGGCCCTCGGGGCCACAGCCCAGGATCCACAAAGCATCACAGGTATGAGCGCCATCCACCGAAAGCACATTTACATGGTGTTTGATGGCGCACACTTCAACACTTTGTTTTGTTTCATGCGCTTTCAGATGCTCCTGCCTCACCAGCTCCCACAACTAAACAATCCAACTCGTATGCAACAACCATCCCAGGACCCACTACAGTCAAACAATCAGCAACAAATTCACCAGTAAACGAAGGAAGCAGCTCAACAAAAACACCTGAAAACAATGATTCCTCCAGAGAAACACCGACAGCAGTTCCTACTGATTCTTCAGCAGCGAATGAGTTGAATGAGACCTCGACTGGGTCCATTGACAACTCAACATTGACAGTAAACTCACCCACCACAAGCATCACAAGCACCACAAGCATCACAAGTGGCACTACTACCACAACCTCCACAACTACCACAACCAAAATCGAAGACAATAACGATAATGGTAAGTTCTTGCCACTTTGTTTTTTTTCTTTGTTTTTTGTTTTTGTCCCAACAGAATCAGGATTGTCTTTCAAAGATCCAGCTGAAAGCGATCACTCAAACGTTATTGTTGTCTGATGTTTCCAGATACCCAAAGGTATCAATGATATTTTGAAAACTACTTCAACTCTCGCATCGCTGTTTCCAACATACACATTTGAGTTGATCTGTGCAACCGAGAGATCACACCTTTTTCAAATAAATTTTATTTTATAGTGTTTCTTTTGGTTGCTTTTCTCCCTTTGTTTGTTTCAGCTTTGTAAATGTGAACTTATATCAGCATTTTCCAACTTCGTGGTTCAAGGATAGGCTACAGAGGAGAGTAGGGATGGGCCTAATGAACGTCATATTTTGTAGATATTTTGAAGGAGCTATTGTGATGTAGTTAAACATTTCTTTTTAACTGTGGACCTGTTACAGCTTGCAGATAGAGCCTCACGCACATTACTATATAAACAAATGTACTTATCACAAACACTGTAAGCCTAATAGTCCTTCTAAATAACACACAATAATAGTCTACAGTCATATTTTGTAGCATAGAGCAAGAAGAAGTTAGACATGAATCAAACAGACCAGTGGTAATCCCAGTTTTGGATGTTTGTGAGCACAGTAAAGATAGATAATCCTTAATGCAGACTTTTCTTTTTTTTGCTGCTTGCTCCATGATAAAACATTTGTATCACCCGTCTCTAGCATATAATCTGTGCTGAAGATTATATGTTAGCAGGCTAACCCTTTAAAGCCTCCTAAAGGATTTAAAGGGGGAGTTTTATGTAAAATAGACACAACCTTCAATCAGCTCCTCCAGACTAGCGGCAGCAGCAATTGGAAAACACCTGGAAGTCGCTCATCATACAAGCTACTGTTAATGGCACAATGAGAAGCTTAGTTCTGACGATCTGCTGAAGGCAGAATGTCAGAAGCTTCTTAAAGCTAAATTTTAAGAAGCTTGAAATTCTTAAAGCAATTTCAAGACAACAAATGTCTTTTTTTTTAAGTCATGTTTGATGCACACAGCATTTAACAACTGGAGGTAACATAGTAACTTGATCATGTTATAAAAGGCCGTGTATGGCTATAAAATATATACTTATTTAATATAAAAACTCTACAGGGTCACCGTGTTGTGACGTTTGAAGTGCACCTGAACACTGAACCGGCCGCTCTGAAGCCACCATGACAACTAGTTTTACTTTTCTTTTTTTTTTTTTGACATCATGAAGTGATTGGTACCCAGCTGCCAGAACCATCTTGGGTCTGAAGTTTTTTGTTTGTTTGTTTGTTTTAAATAATAGAGGCATGTTGTTTTTTCCCTCTGTCACAGCTCAGAGATGTGTTTCATCCTTGAGAACAGCAGATGTCAAACACATTTCATGCACTGTTCTCTTAATCATCTTCAGATCATCTCCGTGCCTCCAGTGGTTCTGCAATGCCTGCTGAATTTGTGAAAGTTCACATCTGAAATCAAGTCTGATCAACTTGAATGATGATTTGAAATTGACTAGAGGCAGTTCAAAGATGGGTGAAGTGAACGAAACTTTTAAGTATTTTAGCAGATCGATAAAAACTAAAAGCAGATCATTTACACTCATTGTTTGCGACCATATCTCGCTGCTAGTTTGTTTGATTGTGCCACTAATTTTTATTTATTGTTTTTTGAAATCAGACCGAGTGATTCATGAAGTCGGTGTAATTGAGCTTTATCTTCAGGTGATTTAACCTCATCTGAATAAAGCCCCCGAGCACACCTGGGTTTTAAAAGTTGATCCTATTTTGGCTGGATTTGATTGGAGATTCTGATAAACCTTTTAGTTTTTTAAAATCCTTTAATTATTAATGCCGTGTTTATATTGCTCAGATGCATTTTAATGTCTGAAAGCCTTTCTCAAAAAAGGTTTTCACAAGCAGACGAGGTTAGAGAAATTTCATATAAAAACCTGAGTGGTTTCTGTGTTATTCATGCGTTATGGCTCTGCCAAGAGCAAGTGAGTGAGGCAAGCGAGCTCTGTGGTCAAGATTCAACCTTTAATATTTTAGATAGGTGAACACTTTTCTGCTTTTAGCCTCCGTTGTTTCCGTTCCGGAAATATCCTTACGTGATATTGCTTCATTTGATCATTCATCCACAGAAATACCACATTAACGGAGCCCTCCGCCATCCAGACTCACCCACAGGGGAGCGGTCCAAGGCCACAGCTTCACAAATGTATTTGTATCTCCCAAGTTTTCTAAACTTTGTCTTTGCCACCACAATCTTAACTATGTCATTAGGATTATATTTTTGTAGTTGTAGCACATAACTGTGACATGAAAGGAAAGTTCATGCATCTCAAAAACCAGTTATTAAATAAAAATCACCAAAGTGTGATGCATATTTGTACTCAATATCCAATAATTAAAATCTAATGCAAACAATTGAATTCACAATGAGTAAATTTGCGATTTCTCAGCAGATCCTTTTAAAAACGTTTAAATGTTAGCGAACGTTATCCAAGGAACAGCAGAGCGTCAGGGACTTATTGGTGTATGTAGTAATGACCATATTAGTTGTAATAAATTCCCAATTTTCTCTGTTTTTCGCCATCTCATCTGTTTTCTGTGAGCTTTAGCATCATCAGCGCTGCCCTCCGTGTCGTGTGCTGCTTCGTCCACAACAAGATCTAGATGTAGAAATCTGGTGGTGACACACCTCAGTAACATACACCTGCAATTACAACAGGCGAGGTTACCCCAAAATATTTGCCGTTTGGTTTCAAAATAGCCATTTTGAACCCACTTCACACCTGCTCACTGTTTTGTGTTGGTCGAACACAAAATCTGAATGAAAAATGTTAAATTTTATGGGTATAGTGCAAGAAAAAGGTGAAATGTTTGAGCTAGCAGTTCACGGATCTGAAATATTTGCATAGTTTTGACTTGAGTGTTGTAAAGTTGAGGAAAATATTTAAAAGGTTTTAGTGCAGATGCTTCATAAAAGATGTGACTCCCTACTTTTTCACATTAATTATTATTGCTCGATCTGTGAAAAGTTCCCAAATCACCAAATTGATTCAGGCGATACAATAGCACCTAGTTTAGTGTGAATTCTTGTGTGAATGGAAGATTTTATTCTATTTTATTTTATTTTTTGCGACATTGAGTCTGGGAACTTCGCCAAGGATTTCATCAATGCTAAGCATCAACTAATCGGCATCAACCAGTCGGTTAGATTAAAACGTATGTGACTCGAATATATAATACCCTTATTATATAACGTGATCGCTTTCCTTTCCGTAGGTATTATGTAATTGCTCCATTGTTTCTCTCTGGACATCCTTGAGCCTGGAGTGGAGCGCAGCGAGCCGCTCTAAATGCCATTAGAAACGTCAAGGCTGTGTCAGTTCCACATGACACTCGCAGCCCTTTGTTCTCACGCTCTCCTCAATGCACATGTTGTCCGGCGGAGAACACTGAAACGTCCTTCGAATTGTGCGTTAAAAAATGCGCCGTTTTCTGCTGCTGCTGTTCCTAAACAAAAAAGTCCCAGAAAAGGCAGATGGAGCATGAATTCAAATGATGCTTTCTGCTCAACACGTCGCTCGAGTGCAAAGGAGCTTTCTCAAAATCAGACGATGGTCTCGGACGACGTTACGTTTGCCAGAAAAAGGGCTAGAAGGATTTATTGCGATTATTTGATTGTTGAAATAATTGTCAACTAATTTAGGAATCGATTAATTATTGATTGGAGTATATAGACTTGCTGATACAGTTTGCTGATAAATAAACAACATATTCAGAGTAATTAAGGCAAAACTTTTATCCGCATTAATGCCAGTATGTTTTACTCAAAACTTTTCAAGGAGTATTTTCTTAAATTCCCCAAAGGAATGCTATGTTATTGCATTTTAGGCAATAAAATATTTATTTTCATCTTTTAATCTATTTCCAATATTGTATAGAGAAGGCAGAAGTAGTTTTATGAAATATCTTAAGAATGTGCCAATTTTTTTTGTCTGATTTATAAGTTAATTGTCAAAGTGATCAATGGATTATTTGATTAAAATAGTGGTTAGTTCGGCCCTGGCTAGGAATCTTTTTTCTTCTGTGGTGCGTCTTACTGAATCACCAACAGCACACAAAGAGCAGGTGGTTTTTTTAACCCCTGTTATTGTTCAATCAGATTTCATCTTTTGTTCTAAGTGTAGATGCAAAAGACCACAGAGCTGCTTCCAGCTCATGCACGTGGTAGAAATGTGCACCAATACGTGACCCATTGTAATCTGACTGAGGGGCAAAATGGAGGATACATATTTTGGCTGCTGTGATGTCGAATCCGTAATCATGCTTTAGCACCAACCTCGATCTAAATAGAACACTTTTCTGATTTTGATATGCAGAAAAGCTTTTATACCAATATTTTAAACTCATTGAAATGAAATTGACAGCTCCTTGTATCTGCTGTCATTGTGGATAAAGGTTGTTACTGAGGTGAATGGTTCACCCTCTTGGTTAAAATGTGATTCATCTGTTTACTCTGAGAGAAACCGGGTCATTTCTCAACTTATTTGGTGTTTTTCTTTTTTTCTAAAGCCAATAATATATTGGCATAATGGATATGCCAATAAGGTTGTTTTTTTTTTTTTGTTCCAGATACCAAAGGGTCTTTAAATGATAAGCATTTGCAGATAAAACAAATCCCATCAAGGGCTGCACAGTGGCGCAGTTGGTAGAACTGTTGCTTTGCTGCAAGAAGGTTCTGGGTTTGACTAATTTCTGCATGGAGTTTGCATGTTCTCCCTGTGTGGGTTCTCTCCGGGTACTCCGGCTCCCCCCCACAGTCCAAAAATATGACCGTCACGTTAATTGGTCTCTTTAAATTCTCCCTCGGTGTGAGTGTGTGTGTGCACGATTGTTTGTCCTGTCTGTGTCTGGCGACCTCTCCAGGGTGTACCCGCCTCTCACCTGGGATGTTGGCTGGAGACAGGCACCAGCTCCTCCACACCCCTGTAGGGACCGGGGTGTAAGAAAATGGATGGATGGAAAATACCATCAAATACTTCATTACCGATGCCAGCTTTAATTCTTCATAAATTAGTAGCTTCAAAGTGCTGAACTGTCGTACACTACATTTCATCAGTATTGCACCAGCGGCGTTGTTGTTGTGATTGACTCATCAATAACATTTCCAGACATGTTATTGTCTGGAATAACATGTATGTCTTTGGTTTTTGACAGCCACTGATATTTTCTCCCTACTGGAGTTTTTGCAACAAGACAGCAGACTGACTATTGTTCAAACAATGTGTTGCCTAATACAAGTGTTACTTTATTACATGTTTGCAAAGACAACTTTAAATGTCTTTCCCCTGCTACTAATTGGTTTGACTGTGGACTTTTTGCTGAAGCCCTCTCTCTGTTTTAATATGGCTCTGTAATTCATCTTGTAACAGATGACACATGGACAAAACCTAAAGAGAAATATTTCCCCTGCTTTATCAACTTCAGTCTTTGCTTTGACGATTTAACAGTTTAGTGAACGGAGCAGCTTTCAATAACACTGAGGGTAACATTTAGATACACAACAACCGATACAGTTTCTCTGCCACTGCTGACGCCATTTCAATCACCAAAACAATGTCAGGCCTTTATTCCAGCTTTGCGAGGTACACAAAGGTGATCACATGGTTACAGCAGACACAATCACTGACCATACAACCACAACATGTATGAAGAATTAAGTTCTGTCAGACTCAGGGATGCTGATCATTTAAAATGATCTGGATCCAAGCCCATACCTGGGATTGAATTGGGATGTACCTAATTGACATCGATACCAGTAATGGAGCAGGAGGATACGGGCCAGTCTTGCAAAAGGCAGACGGCATAACACAGATTTGCAATGCGATATGCAAGTCTTTTAAATCTCTCGGAAAGCCAAAAGGACGCCGAGAGCTTGGAGGTATTCAATCTGCGGGACTGGACTAAATGGTGAAATCGCAGGTTGTGGAACTGAACTCAGGACGCTGAAATTATTTCTTGCAGGTAAATATTAACTCAATTGTTGCATCATCTCGGGGTTTCTAACTATACAAATGGAACGTCCAGAGATATGTTGGCCTGCAAGATCAAGCAACTTATTATTGCCATTAGTTGACATGATCCACATGAGATTTTCTGTAATAAACTGGGTAAAACAAAATGACCACATTTTATCACATTGTGTTTTTATTCAAACACAAACAATATTAATTAGTGCCTGCTACTATTAAAGTAATGAAACAGATACAAGAATAGTATCAGTAACATTTATTTATTTATTTATTTTTGGTACAAAATACTGAATTGAATCATTTTCAAGCACTTGTGAATGGAACATCGACTACAAGGTTTCCCCCAGAAAACTTGCAGAGTTGGTGGTTGGTCATTCATCCAGCCGCCTGTCATGTTTTTCAGTTAAAAAAACGTTTAATGTTGACAGGAAATTTCAAAATATCACTTGATAATTATATGTTATCCCAAGATTGGAAGATTAATACCTGAACACCAATTATTAAGTCCTAAAATATGCAAACATTTCAAAAATACTTAAGTAAATAAGCAATGCTTTGCCTGGAGGGAGCTCGAGTAAAGCCTGGTGGCCCGCCAGGCTTGTAAAACACGGGGGAAACCCTGAACTATTTGCAATTGGCCTCATATTATGTTAAAACAGCTCAGTAGACATGCTCATTGTAGACTGTAGCATCAAAACAATGCTACCTGAAGAAGAGTGATCCTCGACTCTCTGGGTTTTTGGGGGCTTTTTTGCGAGGATGCAGGACTTAATAACGGCGATTAATAACCAGGTGGTTCCAAGTCGAGTCCTCTAGAGCTACCATCTTGTAGCTTGTAGATGCATCCCACTGTCAGCACACCATGACTCTAATGAAAGAACCGCAGTTGCAGAGCTGAATGACATTCTGGGGAATTTAGCTTTTTGCTTCAAATGTATCGAAGCAGGAACGCACCTCCAAGTTTTGTGACAGCAGTTCTTAAAGATGGAATTTTGCTGATTTTTAATTAATTAATTTTTTCCAGATCTAGTACTGTGGAACTAATATAATACGACTCTGTTTTTAAAACCTATTCTGTCCCAGGAGTAGCAGTAATTGCTGTGATGGTGGCCCTGTCATCGCTGCTGGTCATCATCTTCATCATCATTATCCTCTACATGCTCAGGTCAGTGAAAGTCTGTTTCTTTCTTTTTGGGGGGGAGAGAGGAGGGACTTGTGTTAACAGCTGGAAATGCTGCCGTCACCATGACGTTGCCCGATTGACCTGCTGCGACAGAAGCAGACAGACAAAATTTGTTGTTCTTTCGAGTAATGAATTTTTTAAAAAACTCATTGATTATATGCTTTGATTTTGACAGATTTAAGAAGTACAAGCAAGCAGGAAGCCATTCAAATGCCTTCAGATTGACCAATGGCAGATCAGATGACACAGGTGAAACGTCCACATGTACATGTCGCTCTTTGGAGTCGTATTCACAACAGCTGGATCAAAGTTGCTGATCTTGTTTTTAACCCTCATTTGATTTCGTTCCCTCAACTGATAACATTTCTAAGGGTTTTAAGAGGCTTTTGTTTGCTGTGATTACCTAATCAACAGGGCGACCAAAGACTCCTTTTTCGCTGTATTGTTGCCTCACATCGCCCTCTGCTGGGCATTTTTACAAGCTGCCGCTGAAATGTCTGAGCGAGGTTTCCATCTGTGCTGTTGCCTTCTCGTGTTCTTCCACATTATCTCATGTCTTTATCTCGTGTCTCCTCCCAATCTGCTCCCCCCCTCCTCTTCACTCTCACCTCCTTCCTTCCCGGCCCTCGGAGCAGAACTCCAGAGCGTGCCGCTATTGGCTCGGTCTCCCAGCACAAACAGGAAGTACCCACCCATTCCCGTAGACAAACTCGAGGAAGAAATGAACCGTCGCATGGCTGATGACAACAAGCTCTTCAGGGAGGAGTTTAATGTACGGCACACTCAAGCAAACATCCTCTGATAACACCACAGTCTGGAAGTCATTTATTACCTGGATATAAGCAGAAATGAGTCTTTAAGAAACCAGATTGCTTAATTAATTCCAGCAACTTTTACTAAATGAACTAAATCTGTTTAATCTGAGTGGGAAAAAAAAATCCTACCAGAATGTTTTTACTCAAAAGAAAGTATTAAAAAGATTTTTAGGAGACTGTGGATTTGTAGAATATTCCTCTACAGCTTAATAGATGTCATACACATCATGTATGTCGACAAAGAGTCATCAAGAATCCTCTTAAAATGTGAGACGGATGTCTGGTTTTCATCAAATGCCTGTTTTTGTTTTTGTTTAGGCGCTGCCAGTCTGTCCCATTCAGGCATCATGTGACGCAGCTTCCAAAGAGGAGAATAAAGAGAAGAACCGATACATCAACATCCTGCCTTGTAAGGATCACAGAATGCTGAGTCGGGCTTTGACAGTGTTTATATTGAACTACAGTCAGGAGTTCAAGTTGGTTCCTGACCAAGAGCTAGAAATATTTTGGAGCGTCTTGATTTAACATCCAGAACAAATGATTATTTAAGCTGTTTTTCTTTCTTTTGCCTCCACTCCTTCATAAACCTTCATCTGTTTCAGATGATCACTCCAGGGTTCATCTCTCCTCTCTGGAAGGAGTCCCAGACTCTGACTTTATCAACGCTTCTTTTATAAATGTTTGTATTTGTTCGACATTTTTACCATAAGAAGCAATTCTCTTTCATCACATCCTGCAAGTAACTCCCTAATTTCTCTTTTTGGTCTCCTTCTGTCGCAGGGGTACCAGGAGAAGAATAAGTTTATTGCAGCTCAAGGTGAGGTTTGGTGCGGAAACTGTGCCATAGTTCAGTGACAAACTCCAAGATCCTTCTGTGCTGATTTCCGTGTTTCTCCTCGTCTTCTAGGGCCGAAGGAGGAAACGGTAAATGACTTTTGGAGGATGATTTGGGAGCAGAATACAGCCACCATCGTCATGGTTACCAATCTGAAGGAGAGAAAAGAGGTAGGAGAGGAAGGAAATGGCAGCCTCTATAATTATAAAATTCAAATAATCAAACTTTTATTTAAATATACAAAAGGTTAAAAATGCAGGTAAGAAGTAACTTTTAGCATTTTTAAATGATGCGAAGATGGGAGGAAAGAATGAATAAATGTTTTCTTTAAATTTATGTTTGCAGTGGAAAACCGTAAACCGCTTTGTATCTGTTTTATTTTAAAGCTTTTGTTTTGTCTTTAGTGTAAGTGTGCGCAGTACTGGCCGGACCAGGGCTGCTGGACTTACGGGAACATCCGCGTGTCTGTTGACGACGCAGTGGTTCTGGTGGACTACACCGTCCGCAAGTTCTGCATCCAACAGGTATCACAGCAAACCCGACTGCAACTGTGCAACACTTTTACTTCATGTGAAACCTTTACAGTGATTGATGCCACGTTTCACCTCACTGCTAATTATCTGGTTTCACATGAAGAGATTCATGTCCACCCCTCAGTTTTGGGTTCGTGCTTCTGCTGAATTTTTTAAATAATCTTGTGGTAAAAATATTTCTAACAGTGTTTTTATTAGTGAGGGGAAATACTACCTCTACTACCTCTGTTTGACTTTACTAGAAAGTCAAACGTTTGACTCTTTCACTTTTAATGGTGTCACTAAGCGGTTACACATCGCTTAGGGACATATTTCTGTTAAAATTGTCTTTATACAGGAAACAATGTGTTTTTTTTATTTTTATTCTGCAGTGCCAGACGAACACATCATCCATATTTATTACAGCCTTT
Organism: Poeciliopsis turrubarensis; assembly: GCA_010277015.1. NCBI lineage: Eukaryota > Metazoa > Chordata > Actinopteri > Cyprinodontiformes > Poeciliidae > Poeciliopsis > Poeciliopsis turrubarensis. The sequence continues at coordinate 5,028,504 of VMRN01000010.1, read as the reverse complement.
ACATTTCAGAGGGATGTGACTCTGAATGTCCTCTCTACAGCAGAAAAGATTGTCTGAAAATATTTGCATGCCTTAAAGACTGAATGATTGGTAGTGATTTATTTGGTTTTCCATTTGTCAAAAATCTTCAGGTTTTGACTCAAACACATATTTGCTCTTTATTACAGCAGTTAACTCTGGTTTAATGACAGAAATCAGTTTATGTGTGTGTGTGTGTGTGTTTTGTTCGTCTTGTATGTTCAAAACACACTAGTTTATGGTTTGCTCTCTGATGTGAAGCTTTCTGTGTCCCAGGTGGGCGACGTGTCTGGAAAGAAACCGCAGAGACTCGTCACTCAGTTCCACTTCACCAGCTGGCCGGATTTCGGGGTTCCCTTCACTCCGATCGGCATGCTGAAGTTCCTCAAGAAAGTCAAAAACTGCAATCCTACTTATGCAGGCCCCATTGTTGTTCACTGCAGGTAAGTGTGTGGCTTTGTTTTGTTTTGTTTTTTTTGAGTTTTTTAAATGAATCATTAGATTGATTCATACCACTTACAAGATGGCATGCCTGTCTGACAGTGCGGGTGTAGGAAGGACAGGTACCTTTATAGTGATTGATGCCATGTTGGACATGATGAATGCAGAGAGGAAGGTGGACGTGTTTGGCTTTGTCACCCGGATAAGAGCCCAGCGCAGTCAGATGGTCCAGACTGACGTGAGTTCAGTGTCACCGTTTGCTTCATACAGCGAGTGTTTCGCAAAGCGGCATCAATCTTGAGCAATCTCTCTCTCTCTCTGTCTTACTCACACAGATGCAGTACGTTTTCATCTTCCAAGCGTTGTTAGAGCACTACCTGTTTGGAGACACGGAACTAGAGGTGACCTCGCTAGAGTGCCACTTAGCTAAACTCGGTGCTAACTCACCCGGAGCCGGCTGCAGCGGTCTGGAGGCTGAATTTAAGGTGTGCTTTGTTTCTTCACCTATCGGTTAAACTACATCTTCCTGCAGAAAATGTTAGCATCAAATGAAGAAGTATGTTTGTAATAAGCATTTTCGCAACCTCTAGAAACTAACATCCATCAAGATTCAGAATGACAAGATGAGAACGGGGAACCTGCCTGATAACATGAAGAAGAACAGAGTGCTGCAGATCATTCCATGTGAGTAAAGCAGCTTCTCCACTGGGATGTGGGGGATTTTTGATGCATGTTGCTAATTCTGTCAGTGAGCAATTAATCACTCAATAATTTCTGGGTACATCATAATCCCCATTATTTATGGTTTTAGAGTGTACAGATTTTTTTTCCTGTTTTATTTACTTTTTTTTTAATTTGTCGCGTTTTATTTTGGATGTTTAAAATGTCTTCCAGTTCTGGTGTGAAGTGCTCTTTGCAAAAGTAAAGTTTGTTGGTCTTTGAGGCAATGAACTTGCTTTATAATTTCATTATCAATATAACACACTTAAAAAAGGTTGCAATACAACGTTGTCGTTCATCGTGATAACTACAATTTGTCATCCAGCAAAAATCGTAACAGGCCTACTTGCCTGTTACAGTAATGAAATCTTTCCAGCTTTTTTATTCAGGATAAATACATCTGTGCTCTTTTGTTGACAGATGAGTTTAACAGAGTAATCATTCCAGTCAAACGAGGAGAGGAGAACACAGACTACGTCAACGCCTCCTTCATTGACGTGAGTGTTTAAGAGAAGCTTGTTTTACGTCTCCAGAGTTTGAACTTATCCTTCCCACTCTGGACATTTTAATCCCCTTTTGTTTCTCTCTGGTCAATCACAGGGTTACCGTCAGAAAGACGCCTACATAGCGAGTCAGGGGCCCCTCATGCACACCATTGAAGACTTCTGGAGGATGATCTGGGAGTGGAGGAGCTGCTCGATCGTGATGCTCACTGAGCTGGAAGAGAGAGGACAGGTGTGTATGCGTGTGTGTAAAAACTGCAATATGCATCTCGGTATTAATTGGGGTTTTCATCAGGATAATGGTTCAGGAATGGGTTCATTAGCACAGGGAGAGGTTTGAGGTGCACCAGTGGCGCCCTTTTGTAGGTTGACACCACCTGCAAACTACAACACTAACAGAAGATCTAAGATGATGTTGCTAGTTAATCGATTGGAACTAATTCGAACCTAATAAACCATAAATAGAAAATCATTTGTAAGTTGATTAATTAATGCATACAGTTAAAATGACAAAACATGGCAAAATATTTAAGTTACCAGGACGTTTTTGTGAATTTCATGATGTTTGCATCTCCACTGTGTCCTTCAGGATAAGTGTGCTCAGTATTGGCCCAGTGACGGGGCGGTGTCCCACGGGGACATCATCATTGAGCTCAAAAGGGAGGAGGAGAACGAGAGCTACACGGTGCGCGACCTCCTGGTCACCAACAGCAGGGTAAGGAAGGATGCTAAAATGCCAAAAAGAAGACTTCTTCCTTGGTAATTTTGAATGGTTGCATTCAGCTAACATCTTCAACTCTGTTTGAACTAGAAGTAGTCCAACAGTGTCTTGGCCTTGTAGCATGTGGGAAAGTTGTTGTGTTTTTTTTCAGTCTGTTTTTGTCAATCATATCCAGGAGAACAAGGCTCGACTTGTGCGGCAGTTTCATTTCCACGGCTGGCCAGAGGTGGGCATCCCTGCAGACGGTAAAGGCATGATCAACATAATTGCTGCGGTGCAGAAACAGCAGCAGCAGTCTGGCAACCATCCCATCACTGTACACTGCAGGTATGAATGTAAAACACACAATAAAAATGGATTTTATTCTCATTTTTAGGAACTTTGGAGAAACGGTTCTGAAATCAAAATGTCAATTTTTCAAATGTTTCAATCGCTCGCAGCAATGATTCTGTGTGCCATGATAAAGCCTGTGGTCTTAGAGGTTGTTTTTCATTAATTATTACAGAGAGGCTAGTCAAGCTGCTATCTTTGACCCGTGACATTTGTTTGCAGTGCGGGGGCGGGCCGGACAGGGACTTTCTGTGCTCTCAGTACAGTTCTGGAGAGGGTGAAAGCAGAGGGTATCCTGGATGTCTTCCAGACCGTGAAGAGCCTCAGACTGCAGAGACCACACATGGTGCAGACACTGGTAAGAGCCTGTCAATCATTCATATACCTAAAACCCACAGAGAGTCTATGGAGTCTATGGAAGATGAGAGACACCAGACTGACAATGAAGATGAGATAAATGCTGCTATTAAAGCAACCTGGACTTCCTTAACAGAGAAACAGCCTGAACAAGTACATGGGATTAGTTTTGGAAAGGCCAGTTTCTGTATTTATAATCATTTTAATATTCAGTTTAGTTAGCCGTCTATTGCCTTTACCCACTTAGATAAGCAATTTTCTGTACCTGCAACCATCAAAATTAAGAGAAATAAACTTGAAATCTATCACTCTGTAATGAGCCTGTACCTTTACTAATCCAAGGGTCATGTTTTAATCAAGTTACTCAAATTATTTCCAGGTAAGACAGTTTTTACATATTGCATACATATATTTGCATGCACTACTATTTTTGTGCACAAACAACCTCAGGAACATCACATTATGGATTGCAAACCTTTTTAAATGCAATCTGAGCGCATTGCGTTGCTGCTTGTAGCTGACATTTCCTCTCCCACCGTCTCCTCAGGAGCAGTACGAGTTCTGCTACAAAGTGGTCCAGGAATACATTGACGCATTTTCTGACTACGCCAACTTCAAGTAGGGCCTTGCCACGGACGGATCAATGGATGGATATCCACACACACCTATTACAAGTATAGGCGTGTACCAGAACACACACAAATGTCTTGCAGCAACTGCATTTTCCCAATCTCGTGGATGATGAAGACGGACTGATTACGCAATCAGCGGATCGGAGTTACCACCCGCCGGAAAAGGGAACCGACGTCTATGCCTGGAAGACAGGGCAGTGCAGATGGACACAAAATTACTGAGATGCCTTCTTGAATCTTTTGTAAGGATGTTGATAACAAACCATCACCCTTTTCTTGCTTTACATCGTCCCCACCCCCCCAACCAACAAACATGTATATATACTTACTGTGTTGCATTTTATCACTTTGTTTTCAGACACAGTTTTGAGTTTGGCTGCATTTTTCAAGTGGCACCTGTAATGTATTTTATTGGTATATACAGATATATAAAAAAAATATAAATATATATGAATACAAATCAAATGTTTTTGGTGGCTAATGTGCAACATCAAGCGTCAAGATAATGATGTTTGGATTTTTTTTTTATTTTTTTTTTATTTTTTTTATTTTTTTATTTTTTTTTTTTTTAGTTTTATTTTTTAGAGACAAAGACTTCAGATTATTTTTGACTTCGCCTGAGCCTCACGGTGGCGACAGGTAGCAGAGGTTTCAACATCTCCCAGTAAAACCCTGACACGTTTTCCGCTCCCACATGTTGCTACACAAACACGCAGGGTAAAAGCCATTTCTCTGCGCCTGCCTGCACCATCGAATTTGGCAAATTGAGACCGCCACGACTTTTTTTTTTTCTTTTTTTTTTATTTCAGGGGTGTGAAGCTGATTTACCATTGCAGATCTGAGTTTCCTTGACGTAGCTCATAATCTCAGGTTTTTCACGCACACAAACGCACCCACTGACTATCGGGAGAATTTGCGTGCGTTTGTGTGTGTTACGCTGAAGTATAAGCTGGCAGAACAGATCCACTGTGTTTTCCCATTACTGTCTGCTATGTGCCAAAGTCCTTCACTCACTCATGTAGCTCTGAAGCCTGAGAAACTACCAAACTCCTTTTGACTTTCAAAACAAACTACCCGGCGGTGGAGACGCATCCATACACAATCTAGTCTGGTTAGTGTAAAGCTTTGACCTGCCTATGCCGATTTTAGCCGAATCAGCTAATCCTGTAAGAACTGTGAAGTAAGAACCTTGAAGACATTTTTCAAGCCTTCTTGCAGCGAGCAGTCAGTAATTACTTGGAAAAGAAGAAGAAGAGGCGAAGTCACCCTCACGGGAGAGCAGTTACTGTAAAACAGGGTTTTACTATTTAAAAACTAAGGCAAAACGATTAAAGTGTTAACAGAGTTAAGCATCTTGTGTTGGCGATTAGGATTTTGTTACTAAAACAGCACGCCACATGTGTGTCGCTTGTAATGTAGCGATACATTACTAAAGTCTGAGATTTGAAAGCTCAAGAATAAAGCAGATTTTTTGTTTGTATTTTTTTTCTAGTAAGTTTTTCTCACTCTCTCGCAGCCTGAATGAGCCGCAGACATGTCTCAAAACTTCATAGGAAGTACGGTTTCCTACTTTTCATTGTCTTCTGACTTCACTGGAGCTAAACATAGCAAAGTTCAGTTCTCCTTCCTTCATTTGCTATGTCTACACCGAAGAGTGGTGGTGTTACAAATTAGGTATGATGCGTTTACCAATCAAAAAAGCTCAGATTTTTGAGTTTCCGGACAACCGCCCGTACGGCAGGTTGTCCAATTAAGTTGAACAAGTCATGTGGTCCATGGTCTAAAATGCGTTTAGCATCAGCACCTTGTTTGGGAACGAGCAAAGCCACAAACGCAACCACAACTTTATTGTGTTATTGGATTCAGTAAGTTTTAAATATTCAGCTTCGTTCTGAGAAACATTCATGCTAACACTTATCACTTCCTTAGCGGTTGATTCCCATTCATTTCTTACAAGAAGAGGCGTCCCATTACACATTTGCTCAGATTTAAGATTCTTCTTTTTCGTTTGTTTTTGAATATTATTTCACTTGAGCTGCAGTGACTTTACAACTGAGGTCACTGTTGAAGCTCATCCCTTTGCGATTGTAATGATGTCAATTCAACCATGAGGATGTGACTAATTTCACTCGAGTTCGCTCTGAAAATGGCCGACATGAGCATTGTTTGAATTAACTGGTTGCACAAATCAGAGTTTCTCTTCCTGTCTGATTGAACTGGAGGTACTGAGATAATATTCCTCAATGGGAGTCTTTTTTTTTTCCTATTTTAGACTGTTTCACACCAAACACAGCCATTGTCGTGCACAATCTACGTAACGTGAACCCCTCTGACGTTCGATGAGCTTTGTAAAAAGACATTAGCACAATCATATTATCTTCCTGCGATTGGAAAGTGCATGCCTAATTCTGAGAACGGGTGAATGCGTCATGTTGAGTGCTTGAGCTCTCCCGCAATATTTGCACTAAAATGTGAAGCCCTTATTAAATCGACCAATCGTACAAGAGGTAGAGAGAGAGAAAATGTGGTCTCGCCATTCGAAGATGGAGGCCGTCTTTAAACTTTTCGAAGCTCCTTCAGGTCTCAGAGCTCCCCTCTTAAGAGCCATATATGGATCCAAAAGTAGCAGATAGTTGGACCGTTCACTGAAACTGTGCATCCTCGTATTTTCTTTGTTTTAAAGGTGTAAAAAGTGCCTGCACTCGTCTCTTAAGTGCAGTGCTCCTCCTTCGTTTGTGCTGCCTTTTACTGGGGCTCTTATTTGATAGAAAAGTGAATGGTTTTTTTTGTTTTTTTGTATCTGTGCTTAAGTTACACGGGTTTGTCGCATGGTTTGGAATTGCTTGGAAGCCAATCATGACACTGTGCCAACCCACATACGATCTAACGCTGAAACCGAGCTAAAAAGTGCCTCAATGGTAGGTTTACAAAGACGGTATATGAATCTCCAGGCTTTACCCTCACAAGTGGAAGCAGTGATTATTATTTTTCCCCCCTCTTCTCTCCATGCACCTGCCAAGCCGTCGCCTGTCCAACCGATGGGAAATCCTCTGTGAGGCAAATCGACAGGGAGCCACAATCCAAGACTGTGTCGGTCGTTCTTTTCTCCGCATTCCTTTCGGTTGCTTCCCTTCGTACGAGTAGATGAGACTAACCCTGAGATGCTCTCGTGATGGATTTAATTTGAGTTGTTCTGGCTTCATTTCCATATCTGTTGAATATGGGTCCATGACAGCTAATCAGTTGTGGGTTTCTATGAGTAAATATGTATAGTTTAATTTTTTTTTTCCCCCCCTTGTAAGAAATAGAGTTGCTTCTTTTATCACAATGAAATGGGTTTGGTATGTCCAACGTGGGCCTCGTCGGAATCAAATAGAAGCAGCTGAGAGCATATAATCCATCTTCTCATCACCCTCGTGTGTCTTTTATCTAACTATTCCCCTCTGATCCACTTTTCCTCCAACTTTGTCTTTGGGACAGTTTTAATGGTCCACTTTCACCCTTCTTTTGTACATAATGTAAGGTTATTTATATGTCATTGTTGTCTGCTGCCTCGCTTGTTTGATTTCACTTGTTCCCTCAACCCTCTTTTTTCTCTTTTTTTCTTTAAGGTGTTAACTGAACTGTATCGGGACCATTGTTAGATGTTTTGGCCATTTTTAATTTGGTATAAATGTCTTAAGCAAATTTTTTTTTTTGTTTTTTTTTTATCATTATTTGATTTGCTCAAGTTTGTTTCTAGTGTTTTTGTTATTCATATATGTATATATATAATTATATATATATGATAAAATTATATATAATTATATAATGCCAAATGGCCTTTATAAGCAAGATACTGTTCAAACCTAATAAAGTGCTTGAAATTTTAACATTTCTTCTGAATTCATTGCCCAAAATATATGCATCCCTCTTAAAATTAATGTGACAAATTGCTTTTAGTTTGACAAATTTACTTAAGGAATTAGACATTAGTTTTCAGGCACGTGCAGAGGAGGGGGCACAAGGGGCCGGAGCCCCTGCCCCTTTTATCCTTGATGCCCCTTTTATCCTTTTTGATGTTTTTATTTTTTCTTTTTCAAACATTTTTTTTCCAATATTTTATCTGTATGTCAGAAGGCCTGCTTGTGCCCCTCAGCAATAATATTTAGCTAAATATAATAATTGATCAAAATAAGCTGGTCTGGCTGCCCTCAGTCTAATGACACCGAGGGTCCGTGGTGAGGAGGGGGTCGGATCTGTGGCTCTAACTATAAAATATTCATAGCAATGTATGAATATTTTGTTCATTTTTAAACCTGTTCAAATTATAAAGCTTATAGAATGATTAAAAAGCTCTACTTAAATGAATGGTTTAATGACACCACTCTCAATTTGAACTTAATATTTGACTATTAAAATCCCAGTTTTAATCCGTAGCCTCCTGAAATCTACACTTCCAACATCCGTCATGATTAATCATTTGCCTCAAATGATTTAGTTATCATTTGAGGCAGTTCTGCAGAATTGATCTGACCGTTTCCATAGCAACGATCAGAAGCAAGACATTCCCCCAGAACCACAGTGATCTCGTCGTAGCTATGACCTCACTGTCTATGACACAAATCTACGTCACATAGATCAAAGAGCATCTAGGGTTATAAATGCTTCCGTCTGAAAATATCAGGTAGGAGACAAGCAACTCTTTCACCTCTGACTCTTTGTTTTTTAAACGATATTTCAACAATGGAAAACGTGTTAGTTACTCTTTTTTTTCCCCTGTCTTTTGGCGCGGGCTACTTGATCACAACTGGTGTGAGGAAGGTGTGTAACACACTCCTTCCTCACATCAGTTTTGAGACGGACAGCCACCAAGAAGACTCGAATGAATATGACGATTTTGATAACTTTCTTTTTAATCCACCTCAAAAGCAAACCTCCCCGGCCGGGGAATCCTCAGAAGAGGGAGAAACATCAAATCGGATGGTGAGTTTTCAGCCTGAACAGCCTGAACAGCCTGAACAGGCTGAACAGCCTGAACAGGCTGAACAGCCTGAACAGGCTGAACAGGCTGAGCAGCCTGAACAGGCTGAACAGGCTGAACAGCCTGAACAGGCTGAACAGGCTGAGCAGCCTGAACAGCCTGAACAGCCTGAAAACTCACCATCAGATTTGATGGGAAAGGGATCAGCTGCTGCTGATCCCGAAGAGGGAACTTCCCCGGCTGGGGAAGACAGCGAATCTCTGTGCCCCCACCACTCAACATCGACTCCGGCAAAAAGTGCGAACAAAAAATCAGTCCATTTCGCAGAACTTCCGGTGCCTTACAAATATGAAAGACCAGGATGTTACGTTTGTTATGAGCAGGCTAAAAAGATGGCGAGCCAGGAAGCTGAAGAGGAAGATCCATGTTGTTGTTTTGCTGTATGAAATGCAGTGAACATACAGGACTACTTTATCTAAATATCCTTTGGAGGAAAATTATTGAAAGATGAGGAAGAGGGTTTGAGCTGATTCTAATATTTAAGAAAATTGCCACCAAGTGTAATCAAGCTTTGTCCATATTTGTGTTTTATTACTTTTTTTTTACAAGACCAGGGATTGCACTTAAGCATTTCCTTACCGGTTTACACAGAACCACTTTGCATCAAGAGCCTTAAGAGACTCTGCTGAAAAAGAAAAAAAAAATAGCAGAAGGTTAAATATAACCCTGAGCAGGAATCCTTCTTGTTTGTTCCCCCTCCCATCACATAGTCCTGACGTTTTCCATCACTGAGAGGTCAGTAGGGTCCGAGAGATCATGTGTGATGAGACTTTGTAAGAGAATTTTTTAAAAAAAGAGTAAACACTTGAAATTGGTTGCTTCCTGGCTTTTTGTCCTCTTGTGAAAATAGTAAGCCATGTTAAATTACATCAGTGTTCATGAACCAATCTGTCAACGAATTAATCCCAATGTTCCATGGAGCAATCTCTGCAGCAGAACAATTTGGATTTATTTTGAATCAGTGCTCACAAAGCAGAAAAATCTATGAGAGCCAGTAATCAGTAAAATCAAGAATGAAATGTGTTGTGAATTCCCCAAATGTCTCATGAATGACTAAGTGAAGGGAACAAAATGAACAGAAACTAACAAAGATGAGCACTAGATAAAAATGAACACAAATTATAATCTGTCTTTGAATACGAAGGTAAATGTATGATGTCAAACTGAAAGTTCAACATCCTGCAATTTATGGTTCATGGTCTGCTCTTAAGTTGTTATACTTTGTATCTATGAACAAGATGTCCGCAGGTTACCAACTGTGGACTGCTCAAGGAAATAAGTTGGATTTGAAGAGAAAATTATTAAGTGAGCCCCTTCTCAAATATGTGTTTCCAGGAAGGAGTCGTCATGGGGGATTGCTCAACCAGTCAGATGCCGGTGAGGCTTAACATTAAAGCTGCGCTACATTAGCAATCCGATGAAGAATTTGCTTAACTTTTTTTTCTAAAACAACTGCCCTGTTTTCACATTCAACTTTAAAAAACAAAAATGTAATAATTTGCCTGAATGTAATGAATTTACATTCAAAGAAAATTAACTCACAGCGAATCAACACATTCGAAGCGGCCTTAATTTCTAAATGAGCAACAGTAGATTATGAACTACTATGAAATTTGGGTGGAGTGACGACAGGGACATGGGAGAGGATTCAATATGGGACATTTGGGTGTATGGACTTGAAAACAAGACTTGTTTTCAGTGCCATTTCAGAAGAGCATTAGCAGGTGGCACCTTGCATTTCAGTTAAACATCTTCATCATAACAACCCAGCAAGATCAGAGACGTAATCCCAGTCCAGTTCTAAAAGAATGAGAAATTGTTTTAACTGGACCAGAGGTTCTTCGAGGATTTACGGATGAACGAAATATCTAAATTCTGAAAATAAATGACACAGATTGATCTTTTTTTTTTTTTTTTTTGGGAAAAAACAGAATGTTCCCAATATTCAATGAAAATCAAACATCGTATGGGTCATGTTTGTGTGAGTCACATCCCTGGTTGAGCACCTCTGGACGTTCAGGACTGTTTGCAGGGGATAATTGGATTTGGTCAGGTCTTGTGGACTTACTGTCCTCAAGGACCCTTCATTTTAATTGTAGGAGCATAGCAAGCCAAAGGGGTCAGAAACGGACCTGGCCAGGGTTTTGGAAATGGGGTATATATACTAAAGAGGAGGAAGAAGCTGGAGAGAAACATAAAAGTATCTGTGAAAATTATAGGATATTGAGAATCAAAGCACCGTTTTAGCCCCACAACGAGGCCGGACCCTGCGAGCGACGAAAGAAACATCGTTACAGAACATCTACTGATCTAGTTGTGAGAGATACAGGTGAGAATATTTTCATTCTGGTTTATCGAGACTGAAATCTTTTGGTCAAGCGAATCTGATTTTGGCTTTTAACTCAAATGTCGTTTCATGAAGTAAACTTGAGAGCTTGAGAACGCTGATGGTGTGGCAAAAAAAAAAGAAAAAAAGAAGATAAAATGATGAAAATTGTTCAGCAAGTTCGCAGCAAATACTCGTTGGTCCAAATATTACAAATTGCAATATTATTATATCATATTTTGGGATTACTTTCTAAAAATCTGGAGTTTGTAAGTGGAAAAACAAACAAAAAAAACAAAAAACAAAAAAACAAAAAAAAACTTGCTTTAGAGAAAAAAATTTTGTGTTAATTTCTAATTTAATGATCCATTTTGGTTTAGGTGTCAGTGTCATGTCTCGGCTGGTTTTGCTGCTCGTGCTTCTTATGTGTGTCAGCGCTCAGCTCTCAGATGCTCAGCACTGGTCCCACGGCTGGTATCCTGGAGGGAAAAGGGAGCTGGACTCTTTTGGAGCGTCAGAGGTTTTATAACAAATATGATGATTTCATCATTCATTGAGACTTCTTAACTTTTCACCCTTTTCTCCTCGTGGTTACGCCATCTGTTTTTTGTTTGTTTTTTTTTTTTTTGTCTTGCTTTACTTCTTCAGATGTCAGAGGAAATTAAGTTGTGTGAGGCAGGGGAATGCAGTTATCTCAGACCCCAGAGGAGGAATACCCTGAGAAACATTGTTGTAAGTTGACATAGAGAGACCAGATCGTCAGTGATTTCATTTAAAGATTAACAACATTGCATTTGAGTTTATAAAATGTAATTAGTGCCTCAGTGACGTCTTGTTAATTTACTCTCTTCACAGTTAGATGCGCTGGCCAGAGAGCTCCAGAAGAGAAAGTAACAGCTTCCTGTCTCCAGTATGCTTTTCTACCTGGTGACCATGTTCTCCTGTGTCTTCATCTTGAAACAATTCTGTGTAGTTTTGTCTGAAGTGGTTTTTCCCAGTGGCAACTCAAAATGAAAAGTGTATAGCCCAAAATAAAGTGTCTATTTTGATACTAACCTCTTGGTGTGCTTCTTTTTAAAGTACGCCAAACTCCGAAAATGTTTAAAAGTGAGTGCAAAAGGTAGAGTTTTGCGGGCTAGGAAATGAAAATGAAATAAATAATACACTCATTTTAGGAGTCATTTTAGACAAAAATTAATTTTCTTCTTTTTTTTTGTGGAGATTTTTTTTTTTTTCGTGGATTCTTAACTGGAGTGTGAGAGGCTCTTTCTAACAAATGAGTTTGCTTTCATGTGATTTTTTTTAACGCTGGCTGATATGAAGTCATCAGCTGGCAGCCTCTATGGGTTTTATCCAGGATTGATTTGGATCCGTCCATCTCCCCACTGACTCCAACTCTTCTCTCTCTCCACAGGATTTATGGTTAATCAACTAAAGCAGGAATACAAGTGTTTGACCGTTTTCAGATTGTTATTTTTAGAACGCTTTGAAAAATGCACTGTACTGAAACCACTGGCGTTTTTTGACTGGATATGGCCCAATTTAAAAACGGTTTAAAAAAAAAAACAAAAAAAGAAAAAAAAAACCGTCAATAAAGGAATGGGCGATTATTACAACTACATGCTTCCAAAAGGGTAATAATATGATATAATCAATATAGTCTGGGGTATGTTAATTTTTGTATTTCAATAATTAGATGCTGGAATGATGCTTAAGATAAAATACCTGACAAAAACACAATGAGCGCTGAGTTTTCTGTTGACTCTGGGTCATTTCAACTGCGCATGCTCAAAGCAAAAGGGGACAAAGATGGAGGCCTCAGCTGTCTGTTCTCTGCAGTCTGCGGAGTCAGACGCTAAAAAACCCACTTCTGGTTCCCTTAGTGTGGCTTCTGTCACAGATTCTGAAACAGTAATAAACAGTAAAACTGATAGTACCATGGTTAAAGGTGAGTTGTGTCTGGAATGTGAACATTCAGCCGGCTTATGCCCTTGCTTTCCCAGCCAACGTTAGCCTCCCCGGCGAGCTGGCTAGCATTCGAGCTAGTTAGCTCCTTTTTGCTAAAGAGGCTAACGTCTGCTGCAGGGAAGATTCAGTGTTTTAATGAGGCCTGTTGTAAGGGTGTTTCAAGGTGTTTCCCAATTAAATGACTTAAATTATTCACAATTATTTTTTTTATTTCACGGATGGATTTTAGAAGTGGCTAATATCTTGTTTTGATTCACTAAAGTTAACTTAATAAGCCAGGTAAACTCTATTGTGAAAGAGTGCATCAGCTGGTTTTCTGTGAATTTTCTGTGGAGGCCAGAAAGTTGCTGTGACAACAGGAGAAAAACAAACAAACGCTAATCAGGATCTTATTTGAAAGTGTTTATATTCAAATGCTCTACACAGAATGCTCTTTCAATAGTGTTTTTTATTTTTAAGTTAAGTGACTTGTGCCTCACCTCCAGCAATATCAAAGCAGTCTTCTGAGATTACTTTATGCTGTTGTACTAAGGTCAGTATATTTCAATTGGCCTTCAATTGGCATGTTAATCAGGCTATCTGCTCACAGGTGCTTTGTTGTTTTTTAAAGGTTTATGTTTTTTAAGAGACAACAGTGCTGCTCTGAATATGTCTGTTACTGGAAAATAATCCAAAAAGCCACGTCTGTCTTTTTTGAAAAAGCAAAAGTGTAGGAAGTGCACAACTCCGGACGACTGGTGATCTGCAGCAACAGATGAGGGAGGGGGAACGGCATTGCTATGTTGTAGAAACAACATGGCAGAAAGTCTTTGTGGGTTTTATTTGTTTTCAATCTTGTTGAACCTTGACACCAGCCCATACCTACTTAACTACTGACGTTATGAGCGGTTTTGCTTTTGAACGTTTACCTGAAAAGTTCACCATTACAGCCTCAGTGACACAGTGTGTACGTGTTCGTTTTGTTCGATAGGCCATAAACCATATCGTTTAGTCTATCAAATTTAAGTTATTTTCAATATTTTTGGACATTTGTTTTGAAATAGTCCTTTATGAAAGACTGGAAAAGTAATCATGAATTGCACAATTTGTTAGACAATAATAGTGACACCAAACACCATGTTTTATGCAACAAAAGCCATTTATTCTTTTAAATGAGGCACAAAAATATATATTCTTTTGACCGTGCTCATTATTGATTGGATGCGTGGTAAATCGAATGTTTCAGTGACCTTAATGATCTTGATAATTGTTGGATTTATTACTGAGTGGGAACAAGTTATAGAAATTCAGACATCCTGTGATGCCAATAAATTATTAGTTATTTTCTTCAGTGTACAGTACAATCACACAACTTACTGTAAATAATCTTAACAGGTAAGTTTTGAATTTAAAGCGGTATTTGTATGTAGGGATAGGTTTGCAGTCCAGATTTATGGATTTGTATTATAAATCACGCAAAGTAATTCATATAAATAAACCGTCTTTTACTAGTATTCTTGCCAAAGTGTTATTTCAGGTTGGTTATATTGAATTGTTCTCTCAATACTTCAAAAATGTAGAAATATTATTTTGAATTTTCAAAGTAGAAAGTATTTTATAGGTTTTTATGTGAAATTTATGGTGAGATAAACTCGATCAGAAGCCAGAGAAACAGGTGGATTCTGACAGAGTTAATTTAATCCATCATCATAATGTTCTCAAACTTTCTTTTCTATGAAACATCTGAGGAGAGCAGTGGCATAACTTCAGAAAAAAAAAAGAACGTTTTATAAGTTTTATTGTATTTAATTCGTTTTTGTCATGTAGAACAAAAAAGTGACGAAGAGCTGCTAGAGGGACTCCTCACTGACTATTATTGCTACATTTGCTCTTCTAACCTGATGTTTGAATCCAATCGGGTGGCCCATTATGAGGTGAGCGGCGATGTCCAGGTCGTAGTTGTGGATTTCTGGCCTGATTGTGCTGTTGTGACCGATCACGTGACTGTCTTTGGTAATGTCTGCTATGTACTCCCAACTGCAGGGAAAACAACACTCTCAGAAAGTCAAAACCTATCTGAATGCCATGAGAGCAGATCTGGGCAGAGGTTGCCAGGTTGGTACCTATTCCGTTTTTTTAAATTGTACTCTGAGGTCTCAAAGTAAGGAGGATTTACATGATACTTGTTTCCATGCACAGTTGCGTGCAAAAGTGTTGATACTCCTTGACGTTTTTTTCTGCCTCATGACTGTTGGCTTTTTGCAGCAGAACATGTCCCGCGATAAAAACAGTTTCTGTGAGCTGTGCTATGTGGTGTTCAGTTCACAAGTGGTCGCAAAGTCGCACTACAAAGGCAAACTCCACGCAAAAAATCTGCGAAAACGAAGACTTCTTGAATCAGGCAAGTTGTGTTTGTTTGATTAAAAAGGAATCTGTTGAGGTTACTTCCATATGCATTGCCAATGAATATTGTTCATCGTCGTTGTGACCTGAACTTTGTTCCCCACCGAACTCCCAGTCAAGGACACAGCAGTGCATAATTCACCAGCTGTAACCCAGGATCCCGTTAACTCCAACCAGAACTCGTCCCAGGAGGACGACCTGGAGTGTTACTCCGAGCCAACTTCAAACATCCCAGCTTTCTCGAACACCGGGGTTGATCTCGAAGACCCCAACAAGTACTGCGCCCTGTGTGTCGCCTCTTTTAACAACCCTCAGATGGCCTCGCAGCACTACAACGGACGCAAACACCAGAAAAAAGTGGCCAGACAGGCGCTCCTCAAAGCACACGGAAATGATGCACAGCAAGGTATTGCAAGACAATGGATTTATGTCACAGTACATAAAATCTAAAAGATTCTTATTCACACCCTCGGTGAATTAGATTTCTCCCGTTTGAGGTAGCAGGTTGAAGTGAACCGTCTTCTATCTTGTCTTAACGCGTTTACACTGCTTGGTGATGTTCTCGTGATATATGCCATTTGTTTTGTCTCCAGGGAGCTCTTTTATGTGCCAAATGTGTGGCGTATCAACCAACTCCCTAAAGATGTACCAGGCTCACATGCAGGGAAACAAACACCAGATCAGGTGAGATCAGGACTTTCTTTTGTCCAATTCAGTTCAATTCAGTTTACCTATATAGCATAAATTCACAATAAATATTGTCCGAGTCAGATTCAAAGTCGACTAGTTATTAAGCAATTCAGTCAAGGGTAGTTTGTTACTCAAAATTGGTAAAATGAAAAACAAAAAAGTTTTCTATCTTAGGAAAACCATCAGATAGCAGGGAATCACTGACTTGCAACATTCACTTATGTCAGATGAAGATGTAGCGAAAGTGGATTGCGTTGGTTAACTTTGCTGAAATTACGGTCAAATTTGGGTTTTTCACATAACACTTGAAAAAGTACATTAGAATTTGTGGACAAAGCCAAGAGCTGTTCACATCTCTGCGAATACCTCAAAGAACTGAGGAAAGTAAAATCCAGCCAAGAGAAACAAGATCAGAGGTTTTATTTGATTCGTGCTAATTTAGTCAGTAAGCTAGGTACATTACTAACTTGTAAGCAACTGCAGATGTTTTGAATAATGTTGACTCTACCTGACCCCATCTATACGCCCCTCTGCCTCCTCTAATAGTTTGTTTGGATTTTCAAACGCCGTATAAACTACCCCGTTTTGCCTGCTTAATGTTGGGTGCTTTGATAAACTGAATAAAATGAACATTATATATTGAATACATGGTCACATGAAAGAAAATAAGCCCAACTTTTGTCTGATGTTGGATCAGGGAGAAGAAGTTGAGGATCCTTTTTAAATCCCAGCCAAAAGTCTACAGCACATTCGCCGATGAACTGGCCGATTACATCCAAGTGCAAAAGGTCAGAGGAATCACCCCCAAGACCAGCGAGGTTCCCCCTGAAGAAAACACACAGAACGACGACGATTGTAAAGAAGAAGAGGAAGCGCAGCACAAAGATGTAAAACAGTGCGATTTGACTGCAGCGCCTGTTTTCCTGCCTAACTTCCCTCAAATTTCCCTCCCTCCTCCTCTGCCTGATCCTGGGCCGCAGTTTGCTTTCGCTCCACCGCCATCCTGGGCTCCCATTGGCTGGCCCTACAGCGTTCCTCCTCATCATCCTCTCCGACCCTTCCCAAGTTGCACACAGTTTATCGGCTGGCCCACAGATACTGGGCCGCAAAGAAGACCCTCTATCTCCTCCACGTGCACCTCCTCATCCTCCCCCTCTTCTCACAGATCAGACGGACGTGAAAGCGATGAATGCGAAAACAGGAATGCAGACAAGAGAAGGACGAAAAGACACAGGGAATATGAGGAGTCTGACGCAGCGGCGGGGAGGACGAAGAGGCAGAGGACGGAGAGGAGTTGTGACTCTGAGGACAGGAGACGGGAGGAGTTTGGGGAATCGGGGGAGGAGAGGAGCGGGAGAAAGCCTAAAGCTCGCCGCAAGCGGACACGGAAACAAAAACCGTGTCAGCAGGAGGACTTTGAGGCGGACCAGGAAGGAAGCACGACTGACCAATCACATTCACAGGCCAAAACCAATGCTGAAGGCAGCGAGAGTGGACACAGTAAGCCAGGCAAACCCAGGAAAGAGAAGAAGAAAGCGAAGGAAGTGGTTGACACAAGGACAGAGGAGGAGAAGCTGTGGGACGACTCGATTCTGGGTTGTTAAGACTAATAAATTGCACTAATGCTATTACTTTTCTCTGATTATGTTTGTCAAAAATGTCACTTTATAACGCCTTAATTGATAATATCAAACAGAGCAGTATAACTTTATTTATGTATTATTAGCAGCAGTTTTAAAAAGGAAATAAGATCACTTCTGAAGGTCTAATGTGATGATGTATTGTGCTAGCTGGCTAGCATTAAGTCTGGGCTTTTAAGGAAACGTGTGTCCAGAGTGTCAATAATCACTCATAATCCCTGTCAATTATTGAATAAAGTCTATATTTATTTATATTATGTTTTGCTAACCATGTCATAGTAACCTTGAAACAAATTGCTTTGATTGTGATTTTATTTCCTCCAATTTATTTCCAATCTAGAACCGACTGCAGTACCTTCGGTGTCCTCTGGTTGGAGATATTGAGCTTCAATCAGAACCTCAGTGGAGGTTCTGATTGAAGCTCGTGGATGCTGAAAGCTTAGTCATTTCTTTCCTTTCGAGCTTCTCTTGAGTTTTCGCTCAAAGATGCAGAGACGGAAGGAACGCCGGCGTACGTGGCGAGGCGTTCAGCGTGCTCGGAGCGTGCACCGCTGAATATTTTCAAGTCAATCCTGACCTGTTGAGCCGCATAAAATGTGCAAAAGAAGAGGAAGAAACTGGATGCTGAGGCAGTTTTAACGCCGCACTGCACCGCGTGCATCAGCATGTGATGTGGACGTATTTGCACACATGTTTGGGGTCGTGCAGGTGCAGGGGTTCAAATGAGAACAACTCCTCGCAAACCTCAGTTATATGTTCAAAACAGCATGCGACGAGTTCAAATGAGGCAGCTCACACTACTTAAGACTAGAAGAGGATTGTATAATTTATTGTTGCAATAGAGAATATCTGTTCTTTTTTTAGGCAAAGATAAATTGCGTGTTCAGAATAGTGCGTTCAACTGTAATCCACTGGTTTAACATAATTCCTGAAAAATGGGTTTTCAGGATATATTATACAGATCCAATTCAGCAACAGTTTATTTCAATAATTCAATACGCTGCTGTTTCCGTGTTGTCTCTTTGTCTTCTACCACAGCTTTTCCTTCCAGTCAACTTTTCATTCGTGTTTTAAACAGCGTTCTGAACAACAAGCTTCTTTAACAGGGAACTTTTGTAACCCAACTCCCTTGTACTGAAGAGCAGAGGTGTCGAACTCATTTTTATGTTGAGCCATTTCAAGGTCATGAAGGGCAGGTTATGCCAATTTTTCATTGATAAAACCCATCAACAAACTTAACATATTAACAAATGGCTGTCTCTGCAGTTCAGTAAGTACTTCTTAAAATAAAATATTAAAAATGCTTTTCAAATTGTAATTTGGCATTGCACAGATAAAAAAAAAACCTGCTTTGATTTTGACTGGTATATTTTACCATTTGTTTTTGAAGGTGGTTTTTACGCGTCCCTCTGCAGTCTAGAGGGCCACATAAAAAGCTATGAAGGGCCGGGTTTGGCCCCCACGCCTCGAGTTGACGCCGTCTTTCCCGCACTTCTCTAAACGTTTACAAGGTCGATGCATTCAAGTATTAAAATTACTTTTTTATCAAGCTTATGCAATGCTTCCATTTTGTCATAATTATCAAAATCAACAAAAATAAATGCATGAAATAGGCCTGTGTGTAATGAATATATCCAATATGTAGGTTTCACTGTTAGACTCGGATTATGGCAGTAAATGTCTCTCAATTAATGTGAATATCACTGAAAATGTATCGACTCACAGGGTGATGCATTTCAATTTATGCATGTTAATGTTGATAATTACTGCTTACAGCTGATGGAAACAAAAGATTTTGCTGTTTTAATGCTGATTGTGCAGTAATAATACTGTACTATGTATACTATGTATATATATATATATATATATATATATATATATATATAGTGTTTATTGCATTGGAGTGAGTCGTCAAGAGATAAATTTAAAGTAGGAATTTACACAACTCAGCTTCTCTGTGCTTTTACTTATTAAAAAGATAAAAAAAAATAAACTTCGCTTCAGACGAATTCTAAAAGTTTTCATCAGTAAAACTCTTTCAAATCCAAACTTCGAATAAATGTTCTCTATTGTGAGTGAGTACCGCTGAAAGCTGTTGGTGCAAACACACTAAAACGTGTGAATAAAGTGACTTGGAGACTTTGCAGACCCAGAAATTGCGTAAAACTCAACTGCATGGAGTAGAAAAGTGAATGTGGAGGTTCAGCTCTGTCGTCTGCTAGTCAAAGCGTCGCGGCGGAGACCAACAAAGGCTTCAGAGCTCCACGGCGCGTCGAGCGCAGCTCTGAAGCCCCCTGAGATCTCCTGTTTTCAAAGAATCCTGTGGTCTCGTTCCCTGTCTCGCTCTGAACTTCGACCCCCCGTAAAGCTGTAAGCTGCCCACATCCTCTCACTTTAAGACCCCCGCCAGGCCCTCCCAACAGCACAAGCACTGCTTAGTTTAAAGGATCGTACGGTTTATTGGCAGAACATGATGCTCTGGGAATAGTCTTGAAATGTTGCTTTTAATGTTGGGAAAACATTAAAAGGTTAAATGGTACTAAAGTCCAGTAATTCAAGTCAATTAAGTTTATTGATACATTGCCAATTCACAGCTTGTCGCTTTGGGGAACTTTACGGGGAAAAAAAAAAAAAGAAACGTTATTAAACAATGCTTCAAGTTCAGTTCATTTTCCAAATTACAGAGCAAATTACAGGAACACAAAAGAGACACAGCATGTCGGAGTTACTTTCTCTGTCAATGAAAAGTAAAAAGATGATAGAGCGGTGAGATCAGAGCGCAGCATTGTGATCACGACCAAACAGTATGCCAGATTATTTGTCCCGAATCGATTTCCCCTCAGCAATATGAATGAATTGTCCAGATTCAGTTCTTACCAAAATGTCTGCAGTAAATTGTGTTGATTGAACTTCCAGTCTTGTCAGATCCTAACCTGAAATAGGAAGTCCAAGCATCCTGGTTGTTTTTTTTTCTCACTGTACCTAACCTGATAAAGAAAATGGAAAACATTTCAGCCCCTCATTGGGAACTGAAATATCAGGTTTCTCTGTGTTGAGTGTTCAGCCATCACAAGCTGAAATGCTGTTACCAGGATTCAGACTTAACATCAGAAGCACTTTTTGGCAGTGGGTTCATTTCTAATCACTGAAGAATATACTGCTGGTAAATCCCGACATCTGGTAGATTTGATATTTGTCAGAGGCGGTTCCCATGGAAACGGTGCGCTGCCCTCCGTCATCCCACCTGAACACACTCGACCCCCACAAAATCCTCAAAATGCAGTAACCCTTTCACTGTGTTACTCACCTGTATCAAACTGGAGGCCTGTTTGGAAACTTGGAAAAGTGAAGAAGAAGTGAAGGTTGTTCTTTATGCCACTCATAACTGATTAGTTTTAGTCTTTGAGCTTCTTCTAATTGTAATTTTCCCAAACCAGTTTGCTAAACATTCAGGTTGACCAGTAAAGTTTTCCTTTTGATGGCTTGGCTGATCAAAGAATCTCGTTCCATCCAAAGGACAACGGGGATGTGGACGAAAGTGTCCCACTGCACCTCTTTAAATACGAGGACATGCTGCACTGTAAAGCTGCAGTGTTCTGAGTAAAAACTGAGCAAGACGTGAGGAGGCTGCTTCACCTTGGTAACAGGATGAATTATGCGTCTCATGTCGATATTATTCATATAGATCACAAAGAAATGTAGTCAGTGCTGCACAGAGGAATACCTCAGGGTTTCGTATTTGGACACAAATGATGCAGCAGTGTCCTGCTTTTAGTACTGAGCTATATAAAGATGATCAGTAATAAAACCACACAGGTTGTTATCAGTAAATTCACCTCAGTAAATTCCTCTGCTTTGCCGGGTTTTTTTTACCTTCATTATCTTGTTAAATTCAACGAAACTAGAATGTTTTGTTCAGTTAAAGACCTAAAAACCTCACGTGTGTCACAAAACTGCACGGCGAGACGGCAGTGGAAATACCATCCAGAGCTCTGATGGTCTGTTTACCAAATTAAAGGGGACATTTATTTGACATCAGTTTGGTTTTTCACAGCTGATATCTTTAACAGTAAAAAAAAAAAAACATGAGCTGCGTTTGAAATAGATTCTTCAAACCAGATTTAAATAGGCCCTACATAATTTACAAACACTGTAACTTTTGTCTCCGATGTTAATCATTTTTATTTGCCAAAAAGAATGTAATAATCTTTACATTAAATCGTACCAGTTTTCTCAAAGTAAAACTGGGCTGACAAAACTAAAAGCGTGCAGTTTTCGTCATCGTCCCACCCCTTCATGCTTGTTCCACATGGCATCAAGCGAAGAAACACAATAGATAAATGCGCAAAGCAACGATTAAAAACTGTTTTACGTTACGATTTTATTCTGATCAGTAATTGATAGATATCCCAGTTCTGCAAGTCGCGGTTCCCTCTCCATTTGGTGCACTGAGCTCCTGACGCTGCACACAGGCCTCTGCCAGACTCTAGGTCACACACCTGGGTCCAGACCACAGCGCTGCAAGCTGCTGCTCTGCCAATATAGATGTTTTTCATTGTTTTGTTATTGTTTGATATGCGGCATCATGCCAGCTTCCTGAAGTGATCGCAGCGATGAGACACTCACTGCTTGAAGTGAAAGACAACAACAAAATGTGATTTAATAAAACAACGAGCGTCAGGTTTTATCGCAGATTGAAGTCGTTTCATGTGTCAGCGAAAAGCTTGAAGTCTTAAAGTTGTCTTGAAACTGAGTTAAACGCTGAACCACCAAAAGTAAGCACACGTTTAGTGAATACGATTTACATAGTGTAAACTGCGACTACACTGAAAGCGCAGTGTTGGCCCAATCGTCCCGGTGTGTGTATCAGGGCCCCTCCTGATAGGCCCTGCGTGCGTCACACCGGGGTGGTAACTTTGAAGACAGACTGGCCTGTCAGCACAGTTCCTCCCATCTTCTCTGACTGACTGAGAAGAACAGAAAGTGTCGGCAGCTGCTCATCTTTTACACACTTTTGAAAATAGTGGCGAATCGACAAAATGAACGCTCCGTTCCTGTTTCGGCTCGTGCTGACAGCAGCTTCGATTTGGATGTTTGGTAAGATCATGACATTGTTTTGTTGGGTTTTTTTTTTTTTTTAATTTTGGATTCCTGTGTTGTACGCACCGTTTCTCAGTAGAAAACTTTATAGTTTTCTACTGAGAAACAAAGTGTGTTTGTGCTACAATTTATTATGTGATGTTTTTTTTTTTTTTTAAAAAAAAAGGATTTTATACAAATACATGTATGCAGTAAAGATCTGTGTGTTGTTACTGTTGCACTACTGATGCGTTTACTGCAGGAGGCCTTCGTACAGGTCAGCTCCTTTCTTTGAGTGGCATCAAAATAAGAAGTATTTGTATTATTTGGCAGCGAGTTGGATATTTTCTTAGCTTGCTTGTTTGCTTTTTTGAATTTGTGCTTTCTATAATAGAAAATCATCATTCAACAACAAGCAACCTGTAACTCGTCAGCCGCTTATCTTTACATTTCATTACATAATGGGAACAATTTAAACTGAAATATGTGCAAATAAAATAAAAAATGTAAGAAACAAAGCGTAAAATGCTTCCTGGCTTATTGTGGATTTAGATAAAGTAGATCTTCGGATGGAGGCCTCTCGCTCAAGGATTTTACACGTTCTCCATTTCCATGTCCAAAAGCCACCCTCTCCGAGTTTGACATTTTGTTTCAATTGCATTTGCAGTGTTTCCCTAAAGACGGCTGAGTTTGTGGCGTTTTCATCATTACTGCATGAATTGTAGGAAAAATAATGACGCTTTACAGCTTCACAGCTTTACAGACGGCAATCATTGGTTTTAGCAGACGGAGGCCCCGATATGCATTTCTAAACATCTTTTCTGACTTTGTTTTGTCTTGTTTTACTCATCAGTAAATAAATGAAATGATCTGAACTACTCTGAGCTAGACCTTCTTAGTTGTTGGTGTTTGACTCTCTTCACTGTAATCTCCAACTTTTATGTTTTCGCTCTCTAGGGTCGTGCAAGGACCTGCAGCAAGTTGCTTACCCTGCGATCGGCAGCACTGAGAGTATTGAATGTGACTGTGGTAAACTCAACTGCGACACTGTCTACTGGTTCCGAACTGTTCCCAGTGAGAGCAAAGCAGAGTTTATTGGCAAATCCAACAACGCTGACCGTGTTTACCTTGGGCCTTTGTACGAGGCACACCAACGTCGCTTCAGGTTAAACAAGAGGGGAAGCTCTGCCTTTGTCCTGCGCATCATCAACGTGACTAAAGCGGACGCAGGGATTTACTCGTGCGCCTTAATGGTCTCTAAAAATATGACGGTTAATCCTGGGGTTGTTCTTCGGCCAGGAGGTCAGTATGCTGAAGTTCTTTGTTTTGCTTCGGGAAGTCTCGGGTGTTTATCAATGCGCGTTGAGAAAAGTTTTAATGTAATCTCTGTCAGATTTTTGTAGGCACAAGGGGAGTAGATAAATGGGTGGCATCTTTTGCACTGTAAAAACAAAGAGACAAATGAACTCACAAGTGGAAATAATTGTGCGCCGGGCGACGACGATGCCATCAGTTCAAGAATGTCCAATGAACTTTGGATCAGATTCTCTTTCTTTTTTTTTTTTTTTTGGCAATTCAGCTTCCACCTGCTCCAATATTTGTTAATAACTAGACATAAAAACTACAACCAATCTAAACATGAAGAATCAATACACTCCCTTGTTTATTTCTTCCAAGGTCAGAGGATATTCTCCAGCCCTCCTATTTCTGTTTTCTTTGTTTGGCCATGCTGGACTCACTGACGCTCTCTTGCTGCTTTTCCTGAGAGACGGAAAGACGCCGTAGACGTTCATGGAGGATTTAGTCCATGAAACGTATCACAGATTCTGACTGAACTCCAAAATGTCGATTCCTTGGAACTACAAATGTAAAATAATAGTAGGTTTTGTACGTCTTAGATATCGGCTTTGGATGTGACTTATCTGTTTGGACGTGATTTTTTGTCAGCTCATTAATGTCTGCGGATAGAAAAAATGCTCAGCATGGCAAGAAGAGAGTCTCCCAGAGTGTTCATCATATGGCAAGAAAACTTTTGGGTCTTTAATATTTTGGTTTGAGTTATTTATAAAAAAAATAGCAACAGTACTGCACCCTCCACATTCATTGACCGCTTGATAAGATACGCTAAAAGCTTTTAAAACGCCACACATAAAAAAAAAATTATGTTTTTTTAAAAGGTCCACCAACGGAGCAAATCTAAGTGTTTTTGGACTGTTTTTTTTAAAGTATGCGTCACTTTTTGAAAGTGTCCAGGAACATTTTCAGTATGAGCTTCTTATCGGGTCGATGGTTCAGGAGGTCGACCCGTTGATCGAATCCCTGCTTCATTTGTCTGAGACAAATTAAAGCCTGGCCTTCTGCCGATGGGCAGAGGGTGCAAGGCCTGCCAGGCTGCCCTGGTATTTATGAAGCTGGACTTCATAGATATAAATAAATATAAATTACATGAATGAAGTTGTAGCCAGAGCTGGACTTCAAAAAGCGCTTGGCAAGTAGAAAAGACTTCGAAAAGCCTTGACTCTCTCTTTTCTGGGGATCTAAACGTTTTGTTCTCCGGCTCTCACTTTCTCTTAAACGCTACTGAACATGGGAAGGACAAGAGAGCATGACATTCAAACAAGGAAGATGCGTAGGCCTCAACGAAAGTTTCAGGTGTATTATTTTTGCCTGATCCCTGTGCATAATTTCTAAGTCGCAAAACTGCTTGGTCCGCAACGAACATGAACCAAACATGTTATCAGGACGTTGCAACCACTCTAGTCTAGTGACTGACCGCTTGTTCTTCAATACGGCGTAAGATAATTCTGGAGGGCAAGAAACTGCAACTACAACAAGTTGTTTTGCTGCCAAAACATCGATGCATCGTTTCAACAAAGTTTCATCTTCTGAGAATAA
Source organism: Poeciliopsis turrubarensis (assembly GCA_010277015.1). Classification (NCBI taxonomy): domain Eukaryota; kingdom Metazoa; phylum Chordata; class Actinopteri; order Cyprinodontiformes; family Poeciliidae; genus Poeciliopsis; species Poeciliopsis turrubarensis. The sequence continues at coordinate 5,002,779 of VMRN01000010.1, read as the reverse complement.
AGCCAAACAATTATTTTGATATCAAATTTTTGCATCTGTTCATCATACGCAATGAACCGAAGCTGAAATACCTGGAGACGGCTTGGTTCAGCGCTTATTATTCCAAATCAAATTATCATCTCGCCTGTACGAATTCGCTGCAATAATTCACATCAAATGATCTCTTTTTGTTTTTTTCTAACTTTGCATGTATGGTTCTTTTCGGCAGAGACCCGTCCAACTTTGCCTCCGGTCACGAAGCCTAAGCCTAAGCCCAAACACAAACCCATCTGTCCCTGCTCTTCGAAGAACCAGCCTCAGGGTACGTGAAGTTTCTCACCAGTCTGACTGTGATGATGACACACGATCATCACTCTGTGCTTGGAGGGTGATGATCAAATGTTGTCAGAATGAAGACAATGTGAACGACAGAACCTATGATGGCAGATTGTACAAGACTGCAGCTAATCGTGTGTTAAAGACTGACTAAATCCCAATCAGTGTAAATATAATGCTTGTTTATTCCAGATGGCTGTGAATCCCTGATTTTTTGGCCGCTTGTCGGAGTCGTTTCGTGCTTGGGTGTGGCTCTTCTCTGCACGCTGTATTATTTCAGCCGTAAGTGCTGTTTTACGCAGTTTCTTCTGCGGGAAAACATCCGTATCACCCAAACATGTCAAGCGTCACATCTTTTTTTTTTTTTGTTCTTTTTTTTTTAATCCTTCAAACTGTTTTTGACTGTTTTTCCAACAGGATTGCCCAAGAAATGTCATCACCACTTTGTGAAGTAAGTCCTGCTGTAAAACTGCTGGCTTCTTTCTATGAAAAATTATTATTATTATTATTATTATTATTATTATTTTCAATTCTATTTCCATCAGCATTCTGTTCAGATTTATCACCAGAAACTGATGATGTTTACGTTTGTTTTCTGCTACTAAGGAAGCGGCTGATGAACTGAAGAAATTCATTTCCTGCTCTTACTGAACCTTAAGTAAGTATCTTTTGCATTAGGTAATTTATAATTCTTACGTTTATTTCAAAACTAACAAAGCTTGCTCCTCTGGCGGCAGGTGCAGCGTTTCAGATCGCTTTGCTGCAGCTCGTCATCGTTTGGAGACGGAGCAGCTTGAAGCGCCTGAAGATCTTCTTTGCTAAAAGCAATTACCTTTGAAAGGAAAACATGTCCGCAGCCGGAGGCAGGACAGTGTTGTATTATATTTTCAAATATTAAGAAATTACTGCTGTATATTTCATAAGCCATTCAGATTCTTTTAGGTAGATTATTTTCATGCGTCAGTGTTTACTGTGTTTGTCATTTAGCCAATTTACCTTGAACTAAAACAGATCACGTGTTTAATTTCTCTGTATTATTGTTTGACAGAAAGGCTGTCATTTTTAGTTTAAAAAAAACAGCCAGATATTTTCTCCTCTTCTGCATCGTTTTTGCCTTTTTGTATTTATTTGTTTGCGTCACGTTCTTTCAGAAGTGCTGCATGTTCACAACTGGACCCCAGGGATGAAAACACACCTTTTGTTTGCAGCTGAAATGAATAAATTTCTGCTTTTCCACCTCATCGCAGAGAAATGAGAGTTTCTGTCATCAGTTCTGGATGAACGGAGGGTAATAATCTGACGCAGCGTTAGGATCTAGAGATAAAAACGTATTCAGTTCCTTGAGGTTCTCAGAAAGTCCTCTGCTTCAAAAAAAAAAAAAAAGGCACATAAAATTGAGCCGAGCGGCTGTGCGTACCCGTTTGGAAGTGGGCGTTGTACTTCCATTGTCAATATTGTGTTCAGCGGAAGTTGAGTAGGTGAGTGACAGGGTTTGGTTTCTTCTTCTAGTTTTGATCTGTGACTTGCATCATATTCAGTTTCTGTTTTAGCTGCATCCAATATGTGCGTGCTGGAGCTGTGCTGTAAGCCGGGGGGGGTCTAAGGTCATTTTAAAGCAAAATACGTGTCTGATGCTGCCTCTCTACCTCAAACACACACACACACACGCGCGCACACGCGCGCACACACACACACACACACACCCCTCAGTCACATGCATGTTCACACCTGTGTGACTGGGGAATGCAGAGGGCTCGGTGGAGCTGGTGGTGCTGGGGGTCTGGTTGCTGGTGGGGGGGGCCTGCGCGGCCCCTTTTCCTGTGTGCTGAAGACACAGGAGACAAAGAGCCATGCTCACAGGAGATGCTATCGCTCCGCTCAGCTTTGAGCTCCTCATCTCGTCTCTGAAACAAAGCGACCGCAAAGAATACCACACAGAACCACAAGCTCTGACAGCTTCACAGAGCCTGTAAGAGGAAGACACAAAAGGCTCTTTGGAAATGAAAAACACGCCGAGGAAGGTGAGAATGAATAAAACAATGTGGAGGATTTTCACGAGCTTTTATATATAGATATATATCTATATGTAAATCATGTCATCATAAATTATTTAGAAAAAACTGCTTTGCGGTTTATTTCTGCTCTGGTATCATCAGATATTTGGTGATTACCTGTGAACACAGGCGACGTTTTTTGTTGTTTTTTTTTCAGTCAACATGTCGCGCATGCAGTCAGAGAAAAGCAGGAAAACACGGCAACAAGTTGAGTTTCAGAGCAACTTTATTGAGCGAGTGTAAAAACATCATCCATCTCCAAAACAACCCAATACCGTTTCAGACCTTGAAGTGAATCAGGCAGCGATGGAGAGCATGACGACGTCAGTAACCGACACTGAAGCGGTCTCTTTGAACTAGCCATGGCCCGGTTTCCTGTGTCGAGTTACAATCAGGGTTTGAAAAATGTTCCGTCGTGTCGTTCCATTTCGTATCAAATGTGTTAAAGTAGCACGTTTAAAAGCAACAGTGTTGACCCAAGTCTTTGACCAAGGGTAGAAAACAACACTGGAAGGCAGCAATAAAAACCAACAAGAACAATAAGTAGAATAAAACGTTGAGGTAAAGGACATGAGTCAAACGGGTCTGAACTCCAATCGAAGGCAAGTTTGACAAAATTAGTTTTCAAAAGGGATTTAAAAAAAAAAAAACTGTACAGATTGAGCAGTAGAAATGTGAAGGTTGTTTCAGAGAGCAGCGACAGCAGCAAGATCTCTGCTGCGCTTTAATCTGACCTTTGGCTTCTGGAGAGACATCAGTGATCTTTTCGGACCGTAAAACAAGAACAGCTGAATGATTAGGTGTCAAACCATTTAAAATTTTAGAAGTAAGTAAAATAATCTTAAAATCAATATGGAAATGAACAGGGTGCCGATGCAAATCTGCTGAGAAATGGGGAAGTAGGGAAACATGAAAATTATTTTTAAAAAAAATAGATTAATCATTACACACTGTCTATTTATTGTCTCTTTTTATTTTTTTATTCCTCTATTTAGGAATCCAGATCCTAGTTTAGGGCGTATCAGTTTTTATTTTGTTGAGAATTAATGTAAAGTTTTGAGGCAGTTTCGGTGCTCCGTAGGAGGGGTCCAGTAGATCCTCCACTGTGTGAAAGACTGGATCAGAAATTTTGGGAATGATGTGTTTGGTGGTCATAAAATCAGAGACAAGAGTTTTCATGAGGTGCTGTATAAAGTGCGTAAAAAAATGTTGTTTTTTTTTTTTTTTTTTCTTTCTCTGATTACGACAGACAGCCTCTCCCATACCTGTTGCCGGCAGAAATAAAACTATTGCACTTTTCTTTAGAAGAACAACAAATTCGACTGAAGTAATATTTTAGTGCATGTATTTTGTAATAGTTTTGTTTTAATCCTGTTATCAGGAACATTAATATACAAATTATACAACGTAATGCAATCGATATTTTCTATTATGTGAGTCACATTAGGAATAGTTGCTGCTTTCTTGTTTTAAACAAACAGACCCAGATCTACTGTGTTTACCAGGTTCTTTCTGATCTTATATTTTCAAATATCTTCCGATAAATAACTGAAATCAAATGAAAACCTTAAGCTACCAATACTACAATGAAACAGCTTTAAAATGTTTTTTATTTTTGTCCGATTACAAAATGTTTAGTAATAATCTTGTCATAAAAGAGGGTTGAAATAAATACATTTTTTAAAGTTTACACTGTGCTTCACTTTCTTTCTTGGGAACAACTGTAATGGAAATAAAGTAGTGGAGTAAAACAAAAAGATATGAAAAAACAAAATGATGTCACGTTGTTATTTACTCTCTTTGCTTAAAAACTGTATTAATTAATAAGAATGTGTCGGTCTCCTCCTTTGCTTCATTTCCTGGAAGAGTGTTTTGTCTTGAGCAAATTCGATTTTCAGATCTTTTTTTTCTTTCATGTCACCTGCATGATTTTACCCAGTAATAATCTGAATCTTTCTTTTAATTTGTAACTGTGACAGGAACAAATTGATCAACATGAACACTGCAGAGGAAAAAAAAAAAAGAGAAATATTCCAGCCGCCCGTTTAAAACCTCCAGAAGAAATAAAAATCTGCTATAAACGTTGCATTTAATGTTTGGTTTGACATCTTAAGACAATCACTGACTTCCTAATTATGATCCTTTTTAAGCCATCTCCCTTCAAACTTTATGTAAGTGATGTCGCTCAGCCTGCTTTTAGCTTTCAATTTCAACAAGCGGTCATCATATGTAATAAAATGCGATATCTCTGAAGGTGTTTGCTTCAGATGCTTTCTGGAAATGATTTGTTCAATTTCTATGACATTTTAAGATCAGAAATGTTTCCTTTTTGAATCTCCTCTTTGAAAAAAACTGACCTCATGAAGGAAGTGAAACGGGCCGAGACATGCTGAAGCCCTAAAGCACATGACATGTTTATCTTCATAACGTCTCTCGCATGTTTTGTATTTACAACCAAATTCCCAGCATTCTACAGTTTCAAGCTTAAAGTTTCATGTGTCTAAAATGAGAGCATGATTTTGTTCCAAAAACCTACCACAGTCTGAACAATCCTTACAGGAAGTCTCAGTAAGGAGGGGAAAAAAACCCCCCCAAAAAAACAGATGCGCAGACATTTTGGTGAGTCCAGCTTTCAGTTCTCCCCTCCAGTCCTGCTTCCTCCCCGTGATCTGCTGCTTGGTCTCCACGTCTCCAGCTGCTCCTCCATTCGCTTCGGCTTCAACGTTGCACAAACCGGTCCTCTGCCTGCATGTTCGGGGGGAGCCGGTGTTCCTTTCTCGCCGGCTTCCCCCTGGTCACCCACAACCTCGAAACGCTCACATATGAGAGTTTCAGCTCGGAGACCCCCCCTGCGTGACTAAGACAGGGAAGCCCGTGCAGGTGTGCCTCGACGGGTGAGTCACACCTGAAACAGAGATATGGAAAGGTGAGGTGGGCTAATGGGGCGCGTTCTGACTGGGTCTTCCCTCCGACAAGAGAGCATCAACAGAATCCCCTGCTTACTGAAAACGTTGCTAAGACTGAAACCAGACATCTTTCCATCTGGGTTCAATTTGAAATAGATGTTAAAGTGGCTCAATAAAACTGAAGAGCTTCTCCAGGCTCGTCGCCTCAGCTTGTCATGAGGCGACGAGCAAATAGCCTCAACAGCGAGATAATTTAATGGGTCTGTTTTGTTTGCTGGTTCATTCAAGGCCTTGATCTCCTCCCACCAGTGGAACAGAAATCACCCACAGGTGAGAAAAGATGTCAGAACTCGTTGCCTGTCACAAAGTCGGCGCTTTTATTTTCCATCACAGCACAGGAAATGTGACGGGCTTCGAGTTGCGCCGTGGCAGCCATGTCTCCCCTCGCTGAACAGTTTCACTTCCCCACAAACTGTTAGACCAGCTTCTTGTCTGAACCAGTGGGAAATATTCTGCACCCAAGAGGCCTTTCCTGAACTTCTGAGCGTGTTCGTTTTGACCCGTTGCCCTTCACATGTGCACGACGCACTTTTCAGACTTTTTTTTTTTTTTTGCAAAAGTCATTTTCAAAGCATCCGCACAACGTTATGTTGATCTGCTGCAAATGTTCCCATGAAAATCCAGTGAATTCTGCAATTTAAAAACAATGTTCAAAAATAGGTTTGAGTACTTTTGCTAATTATTGTATGAAGAGCTCTTGTGGCATAAAACTTTTTACACTAATGGTCCAAACATGCATCTGGTTTTTCTGAAAATGAATTATTTTCTTAGAAAAACTGAATGGATTTTGTCTTGAGTTTTTATTTATTTATTTTTGTTAAAGGGCAAGTCTGTACAGCTGCTGCAAGTTTAGTCATGAGCGTTTCTCAAACTGCTGAATTTGGTTGATTAGATGCTTTTCCATTGATGACGCTTCATGTTGCTCGACTCTTACCCCAAAGCCAGCAGCATCTCTCAGTCACGACATCCACTGTCAGTGAAGGTGGTTTTGTGACTCAGATTGCTGTGAAGGTCCAAACACCAGTCAAGTTGTGACGGGTCAGAAATGCAGCATGCGATGTTCTTCAGTGTTCTGCAGCACCAACGTGTCATTTCAGTGTTCAAATGTTCAGCAGGGGGCCTGACCCACTTGCTGTTGCCATCTAGTGGCTTAAATGATACAATTGCGACGCTTTCTTGAAATAATAAATGATCGCAGTGAATACTTTTTACACGGCTGAATGTGGGCAACGCTGCTTGGCTTTAGACACTGGAAATAAATCTGTGCATATATTTGAAAACAGAAGACAGCACTGCACAGGTCTGTCTCGGCAAGTTGGAATATAATTGAAAAGTTAACTTGTTTCAGTAAATCAATTCAAAAGTGAAGCTCATATGAGTTTGCTACAGACCAAATATTATATTTAAAGCAGTTGAATGATTGCAGCTTGCAGGTAGTAGAAACCCAGGATAAAGTTTCTACGAAAACAAACCAATAAAGAAAGATTTGTAATGCTGAGGTTTAATGTTTTATCCTACATAATCACAGAAAAAACTGCAGACACACAAATATAATGAATATTCCCAGGATTTGGCATCCATTCACACCAACATAAAGTTTAGTGGAAGGACTGCTGAGGTGCTTTAATCACTAAGCTCTCACGGTGCTTGACAACCCAGCAAACTTGAATAACCTAAACCTCAAAGGTAAGAGCAAGCTTTAGCATCATTTATCATTTGGGATGATGTAGGAAGATAAAAAAAAAAGGACGAAGGGAGAAAAGAAAATATAAAACATGCTGACAGGAGTCCTGAAAACTTCCACCAGCTTCACATGAAAACAGGGTGAAACATTTGATTTGGGCAGAAACTGTTCACAGTTATAGTTGCACTTTCTACTCCCCTCTTCCCCAAACCAGCCGCCTTCTTCCAGCCCACACACTTCTGCGTTAGTGTGCCAATAGTGTTTTTGGATCAAAATGTGCCGTTTGATGCCGTCAACCAGGAGGAAGAGGAGCGAAACGCAGATCTGGTGGGCTCCACTTCAAAACGCCGTGCAGACCACGACCGTAGTGCAGGAGGGCTCTGCAAGCGTTCCGCTGCAATGATCCCATTCGACACAGAAGAGAAGAAGGTTACAGCTGGGGCGTGGTTTTCTGATATCTCACTGAACTATCTGCCGTCAGCATTCAGTAAACACCAAAGAGACGGCTTCGACGGCTATCGTTGGCCTGGAAAGGTTAAAAATGGACCCAAAAGTGATGCAAGTTCTGTTGCTTTTATTTCTTTGTCCAAGTAAGTTCAATTTAATCTTATTTTTCTTATGACTTTCATTGTTGTGCGTGTGCATCGAATGACAACAGAAGGAAATGATGACTGTTCTCATTTCACACAATTCAGAAATCAATTCTGCTGTCGACACTAAAACAGTAGAAGAGGGGCAGTTGGAGAAGATCAAGTGTAAGCTTTCTTCGCCGGGGACGATAGTGTTCTGGTTTAGAGTGGTGGAGGACTCAGGCATGGAGTTCATCGGGTCTTTCTCCCCGAGTGGTGCACCTAAAGTACCTCGATCCAACAAGAACCTTGCTGTAGAGAAGTCAAGTAATGACTTTATTTTAACGGTGAAGAACTTCAACAGGAAAAGTGACAGTGGAATGTACACCTGTGCTGCTCTTGTGAAAGGAAATGAGCTCTCATTTGGACAAGTAACTCAACTTCGAGGTGAGCTCCACTTTATTACTACCAACCGATAGCTACGTTTTGTGCGGAGTAACATTTCTCAAATTCTGCTCGTTTTTCAGGACCAATTATAGCAACGACAACACCACGAGTAATCCAGGTTTCCACCGGCAGGCAGATGACAACGACAACGACTACGACTACGGCCAGCTGTGTTTGTAACAATAAGGGTGCGTCTGGTACACAGACCAAACTTTAAGTACAACACAACATCATCTGCATAGTAGCGAAGCTGCGCAGAGAAACAGGCGGTAAAACCAGCATTTATTTTGCAGCTCCTTCCCTGTTTTGTGCTCCGATCATACTGGGCCCACTGGCCGGAGGCTGTGGCCTTCTTCTTCTGCTCCTCATCGTCACCGCTTTATACTGCAACAGTAAGTCCGTCTGACGTTTTGCACCCACAATTCACTCAGCTGCAGTGGACATTGAATTTTGTTGTGCAGAAATGAAATAATTAGCGTGGAAGTTTAAATAACCCGTCTTCATTTGTAATGCCGTCTAGAAATGAGGACCCGGAGATGCCCTCACCATTACAAAAGAAAGTGAGTTGCTCCTTTTCAATAATGTTATATTGTCTTATAGTATTGAGGATGAAGCACTAAATTTAGTATTTTTTTAGTTTTGTTTTCTCAGCCATAAAGATTACTTTGAAGCAGTTGTTCCGTCTTACATTTTAACACAAGCTCATTTGAAAACTAGTTTTAAAAAAAATGCGTTTACTATGCATAGAAGTTGCTCTTCATAAGGCAGAATTTTAAAAGTTTATTTGTAATATCTTAGAACAAGTGTATGACTGATAGTCAGTCTTTTAGAATATTTTGTTTACGAACAGGACTACATGCACGATAAATTAAAAACCGCCTACAAGATCCTTTGAAAAACTTTTTCTTGGTGAAATTGCTGTATTAAATGCTAATTCTATTTTTATTTATTTTTTATTATTCACATTTCTCGTCAGGCCGAGGATGATGGCTCCTGAAAAACTGTCCGATCGGTACGTCTGAAACGGATGCAGTGACTTCGTGTGCAGTTTTTTCAAAGTGCAGCTATATTTCCCTCTTTGTTTGTCAGAAAGAAAAAAATTGTTTTTAACAATAGCTTGGAAAAATCAATAATCTGACAAGTCAGAAGAAAAAAACAACAACAACAAAAAACATTTTTGTGTATGATAGAAAATATTTAGTGACCGAAGCGTTTCCCTGTTTTGAGCACAGAGAGAGCTTTGGTTGATTATTAATTGTGCCAAACGTATTATTATATGAAGTTTTTAACTGAGGTGCAGATCAACGTCAGAAAACAATGCGCTGCTGTGTTTGCATTCATCATTATGTCATGTTACAGTAAATTTGCCTGATCCTAGTTGTTGGATCAGGATAAGATTTCTGAAGACGAAACTGAGAATATATATTATTGTTTATATTCCAAACTAACCCTTTTGTAACTGTATATAGGTTTGTTTGTTTTTTTTTGTCTCATTTTCTTTGCTCACATTTACAGTACTTCGATCTGAATTTCCTCTTCAACTGAGATCAAACTTTACTGTCACACTTCAGCTTCCTGTTTGTGCTTCAAGCTTCTTTATAACCACAGTTCGATTGTTCTGCTGAAATATGACATGCTTCTTGGATGTGTGCTCTTCTTTCATTTTAACACATTATTCGGGCAGCCAAACTAATAATAAAAAAATAACAAAACCTGAAATCTTAATTTTGTATGTCTTTTTTTTTTTTTTTAATCCTCTATAGGTCAGGGAAAAACAAGATTTCTCTCTCTCTTCCTGTCTCTTTCAATAATTCCAGTCAAAATTTCCTCACGTGTTGCGTTTTTCTTTTCTTTATTTTATAGCATTTTTCCACAGACGCAAAACTCTTCAGAATCTGTGAAATTGCAATATTTGAGACAAAGACATTCGCTTTGAAACCCACCGGAGTCGAGAGGGAGCAGCGTTCAGAAAAACCCACATTAGGAGAAGAGAAAGCTTCATTTAAGGAGATTCTGTTCCTCACAGCTTCAATAACACACATTTTCGTTGGACCACTTTTGGTTTTTGTTCCTGATTTTTACTTATACTTTTTTTTTTTTTTATTGATACTGCAATGTTAAGGCTTTTCACGTTGGCACAAATGATGCCAAACGTAAATGATTCGAAGGTTTGCATTTTCTTTAATATGATTTATTTGGTTAGAAAAAAAAAAAAAAAAAAGAAGCAACCCTCTGTAAATTATACAGTGTTTTTCTCAAAAAGAGCAGAAAGTCTGTTTTTTTTTTCCTCTTTTTACAGCATGTGAACAATAGCACTTCACAAACATTGTAAACGTATCAGTTCACTAAGTACACTTGTGAATGCCGAAGTTTGTAATTTTTTTTTTTCTTCTTTCATAATAAGAAACGTACTAAAAGACCCTTCTCTAAACAGACATTTGTTTGCAGAAACAGAAGAAGAATTTGCAAAAAGCTCCGAGATACAGACATAAGTTCCACACCTCCTGGAAGTCCTCCACATAATTAGACATGTAAACGACGCACTGGTTAAAACACACACACGCACGCACGCACGCACACACACACACACAGAGCTGTACACTAGTGTTCTCCATAGCATCCAAACGCAACTCGACAGACAACTTGGCTTTTTCCGTGTACATCAAGATTGCACGCACATCCCAACACAAAGCACTCGCCCCGCAGCGCTCCCACACAACCTACACTTACGCAAGTGTTGCGTCACGATGTTCAGGTGCCACGCCAGCTGAGATGCAGGACTTTAAGGTTAAAGGTTTCTTGCGTTTGTTTCCAAACAGTTTCTTCATTCTCTCTTGGTCTCGCCTCTCTCGTTCCTTCGACCCATTTTGATGTGAAAAGTCTTTTCGGTTCCCCCCCTTCCTCCCCCTCCACGTCAAAGACAGAAACCAAAAAGGTTTTTTCTTTGAACGGAAAACTTAGAAATAAGTCGGTGCTCGCAGATATGCTTGTGTGTGGGGCTTTTTTTTTTTTTTTTTTTTTTTTTTTAGCGTTTCAGGCTGTGTCTAAGTCTGTCGGTCAACTACTATACATTCTTGATGAGCTAGAAAAATAAAATCGATATCCAAAAAGCAGCTCCCTCACTGATGTGTCCCTGTTGTCTGGCGGAGGAATTGCACTCACAACCTGCAAAAGGAATGAAACAGGCGGTCAGCGGGTGTGGGTCGTCAGGCGAGACTGTGTGACAGATGGGAGCGCATCTCACCAGGCGAACTAGCTCTTGCCTCCCTTTGCTGCAGACGTGGGCACGACGTCCGAGCTCAGCTGAGCCGAGAGCACGTCGGCGGCAGGCTGGGTCTCCTGTTTCTGCATGGAAGTTATTGTGAAACCGTGAAAAACAAAAGAAAGCAAAAGGAGGGAACATTTTTGGCACGCAGCAACTTCACAAAACACTCTGGTTCCCGAAGACTTTGCTCGACAACCCGCTTTCAGCCCCAGAAAGCTCACACGCGCCTCATCGCTTGCACCTGCCGCCCGCTCTGTCCTCGTGTCTCATGCGCTGAGCGAATAAGCGCCACCGTCGGCATCCAGGCACAAGCATGCGACACGGCGCGGCAGACGTGCCGAATCCGCACACCTGCTGCTGCAAATGTTTGACTTCAGATCGCCGAAAAGTAAGATTTAGCCAAAAAAAAAAAAAAAAGAAAAAAAAAAAGACTGCAGCTACAAACGAAGCACTAAATCTATTATGAAGAAAAGATGCGCAGAAGGCCACTTTTAAATCAACGGGAAATAAAAAACGCTTTGAATTCTCAGCTTCATAATAGCAATGCTGCTGGCAAGAGTCACCTCTTTTTACTATGAGATATTTTTACTAAAGTTTAAAAAATACTAGGTTGTGCAACGATCACATTTGCTCTTAGCGAAACCCTCCAAAAAGCACAAAGGAAGAAAAGAAAAAAAAAAAAAAAAACATTTTTGGTGATGTCATTGCAAGCAGCCTGCATGTGATATTTTGTGTCGTCTTGTTTCTTTCTTTTGTTTTCAGGTGGAAGGAGCCGTGCACAAGCGTGCTCTTATGCCTTTGCGGTGGCAACAATCTAAAATGCTTTGGTTGAATGAGGCCAGAGTGTGAAAAGTCGAGCCTTCTACCCGGGCTCCATGCTCTAGACATGTAGCTTACTTTAGACTTTGACTTTGACTTGCTCTTGCCCTGCAACAAAGTTGACAGACTGGTTATGTTCGCACCGCTCCTAGTGGTCGAGACGCAGCAACTGCCAGTGAGTTTTCTCCAATGAATAACATCAAATTAAATTGGGTCACCCTCCGCTGGTAGTTTTTGAAAGCGTTTGGCATCATTTCTGAACGGCGTTGTGTTTGACATTAATGGCCACGTTTCAGTTTTACCTTCGGCTTGTCTGTTTTGGATTTGGCCTTCAGGGCGTCGGGGGACAGTGTGTCAGCCAGGGAGTCCAGGACAGGAGCAGCCATCGGCTAAAAACATGAGGGGGAAAAAAAAACAAACAAACAAAAAAAAAAAAACTCGAATTCAGTAACAAGCTTTAATTCAGACGAACACAAGATTTGATGAAATTTACAGAAAACACGATCTAATAAAGTCTATAGGAAGAGTAGGCCATTAGAAAAAAAAAGTTCCTGTGACCTTCTGTGGTTTTGCGTCCAGCACAGGAGGCTCCAGTTTTGTAGTGGCCGTGTTGACCGGAGCAGAGGCCTGGGGAGGCGCAGAGAAATCCCCGGACAGCAGGTCCAAGGCAGTTTGGTCATCCATAGACTTCTGCAGGGTAGGAAAAAAAAAAAAAAAAAAAAAAAAAAAAAAAAGAGAGCCGTGAGTAAAAAAGTCTTTCTGAATTCATCAACACGTGATGATTTATATTTTGTTATTAATATATTATTGAAAAATGTGTACCTGCTTGGGTTTTGCCGCAGCTTTATCCATCGGTCGTTTCTGTAAAACGAACGAGACGCACATTAGATTCAAAGTGGACAACATTGTCCCACCTGACTCTGATTTTCACCTAACAGTGCTTGGAAATAGTTTTTTTCACCTCACTGTTCTGTGTTGTGTTATATAACAACACAAACATTGGCAAAAATCTAACATTCTGAGTTAGATTTAACATGGAGGGAATAAATAACGCTGATGAGACATATTTATACAAAGGGAACCATTACTCATTTATCTTCACAAAACCTCACTTTAAAGAAATATAAAATAGATAAAAACAACCCCTACGATTGTGTCTTTACCGTGTTAACTCAAAACAAGACACTACTGAGCTGCAGTTTCAGTCATTTTACCTCCAGGTCCTCCTTCGTTGGCCGAAACTCCGGAGGCAGAGTGTCGTCTCTTTCTCCCATCTTGATCAACTTCTCCTCGACGATCTTGTTCTCCTGCGACGACAGAGCGGCCTCAGGTCAAAGAAGGCGACGCGGCACGGTGACCCTGTCGTCACCAGAGTTTAAGGACTTACCTTGACGACGTCCTTGGCGGGAACGGGGGCGGGCTGCGGAGCGGGGGCGATGTCCTTGAGCGTGTCGGACAGAGCGTCGAGGGCGTTGTCCGCTTCTGCCGGCAACTGAGTCCACGAGAGGAAGGAAGGGAGGAAGGAAACGAAAAGCTTGATTTCTAATTTCTGGACATTGCGAGACCTAAAACAGGTTCGGCTCGCGGTGGATCTTTACCGGTATGTCGGCATCCGCTGCAGCGCAAGGCGCAGATTTTACAGACGGAGCTGCAGAGGAGGCAACGAAATCTCCCGCCAAGGCATCCAGGGCGGCGTCAGACGACTGAGAACGACGGAGCAACACAGTCTTTAGTTACGAGAGTCGATTTCTGAGTGAAGCAGTTGTGGTTACACTGCGCCGCTGCGTACCTGTGCTGCAGGGGCTGACGGGAGGCCGACAGGAGCCTGGCTGACAGGAGCTACAGAGGAGGATGAGAAATCTCCTGACAAAATGTCCAGAGCCTCTCCGGTTCCCATGGTGGGCTGGTGGGAAAAACAGAAAAAAGAAAAAGTTCAGAAACACACTCTAAAACCAGGTTAATAATAAAATAAACTTACACCCGATCTGGTCTCACCTCCGGTTTGGGAGCGGGCAGTTTCTCAAGTTCTTCCTTGTTAAACCTGTACTCTGGAGGCAGCGTGTCGTCTCTCTCACCCACAAACACACCCTCCTCTTTCTTGATTTTGCCCACCTGCAAGAAGAAGGTGGGCAATTTAATTTATTAAACACACCTAAACAAAACAAAAAAAAAAAAAAAAACATGTATATCTGCGTGCTCTTTACCGAGACGATGTCTTCAGGTCGGGGTTTGGGGGCTTCGGGTTTTGGCTTGTCCTCTGGAAGTGTGTCGCTCAGAGCGCTGAGAGCATCCAGAGAGATGGAGTCCGCCTGAAGAGGAAGGAAAGAGAGAGGAAGTTACACCTCCAAACTGTAATTGGTAAAAAAAAAAAAAAAAAAAAAAAAAAA
>VMRN01000010.1:4918326-4983273 GCA_010277015.1 Poeciliopsis turrubarensis | reverse complement strand
AAATAATTAATATGTTAACCTGCATAACATAACCTATATTTCATGGGCTGCTTTGGTGTTACAGTTTTGGTGGGCTAAGGTGATTTCATCAAGTGGCCATGTAAATGTTTCACGACTGTTCTGCAGAAAGACATGGGAAGTCTTATGCAGCTGTAATCTTGCATTTCGAAGTTATTCAATCTTGATGTTTGATGGCGAATCGTCAAAGTTCGCCACGCCGCCACGCCCACCTGCTCCATCGGAGCTGGTCGGGGTTGGAATCCTCAACACACCAACATGTCTTCTCTCTCTGGGTACAGTTTCAAGTTGATGAGGTCAAAGGGGTCAGATAGCGACTGTTCACAGTAAAATATGACACTTCCTGTTCTCAGGGGGCGTGGCCTAAGTGATGTCATCATTCAACCATTGGGTATTGTAGGACACCCGATGATGATCAATCACTGAAACGTTGGTGCCTCTGTGAGTTTTTGTGTAGGAGATATAACAGTTTGTTATTTCATGGCGAGTAGGTGAACTTTGACCCCTGGTAACCCCCCTTAAGCAGTCTCAAACACTCACCATTTTGATAACTTTAAATTGGACATGCCTTATGAACAGACTGACCGAGTTTGAAGCCGATCAATCGAAATCCCTAGGAGGAGTTCGATCAAATGCGAAGGCTGTAAACGGCAAAAATGGGGTCAAAATCGGAGCTTCAATCTAAAATGGCCGACTTCCTGTGGGGTTTAGACTATTGCTCCAAGAGACTTTTTTGTACGTCCTGAAAAGATACACATGTGTACAGAGTTTCGAAATTGTAGGTTAAAGCATGGCTGGGGGCTGATCATTTAAAGTTTTCTAGGGGGCGCTATAGAAAAATTAGGCCACGCCCACCAAATGTTGTGATAGATTCCTGTCGGGGAGTGGATGAGGATCCATCCTAGTGAGTTTGGAGCAGCTGGGCCCGAAACTGTGGAATTGAGAGCCAAACGTATGGCAATGGCGTTACAGGTCACTTTGCCACGCCGCCACGCCCACCTGCTTCATCGAAGCTGGTCGGGGTTGGAATCCTCAACACACCAACATGTCTTCTGTCTCTGGGCACAGTTTCATGTTGATGAGGTCAAAGGGGTCAGATAGCGACCGTTCACAGTAAAACATTACATTTCCTGTTCTTAGGGGGCGTGGCCTAAGTGATGTCATCATTCGACCATAGGGTATTGTAGGAGACCCGATGATGATCAATCACAGTAACTTTGGTGCCTCTGTGAGTTTCTGTGTCGGAGATATAACAGTTTATTTTTTTATGGCGAGTCGCTGAACTTTGACCCCTGCTAACCCCCCTTCAGCATACTCAAAAACTCACCGTTTGGATAACTTTAGACGGGACATGCCTTATGAACAGACTGACCGAATTTGAAGCCGATCAATCGAAATCCCTAGGAGGAGTTCGATCAAATGCGAAGGCTGTAAACGGCAAAAACGGGGTCAAAATCGGAGCTTCAATCCAAAATGGCCGACTTCCTGTGATACTTGCACTATGACATTAATTGTAAATTTTGAGCGTCTTGGGGAGCTCTACAAGTGTACCAAATTTCATGTCTCTACGATGAAGTAAGTGAATAGGAAAGGGTCCTTTGAAAATTTCTAGGTGGCGCTGTAGAGCCATTTCTTGTGTGATTTTTGTGTTGACCTTAAAAATCTAAATTTTTAAACTCCCTTTATGCTTCCGCCAAGTTTGGTGAGTTTTTGAATATGATAAGGCCCCCAAAAAGCCCCCCAAAGAGGTGGGAAGAAAAATAATAATAATAAACATTACAGAAACAATAGGCCTTCGCAGCGCTTAGCTGCTCGGGCCTAATAATAATAATAATAATAAACAGTACAGATACAATAGGCCTTCGCAGCGCTTAGCTGCTCGGGCCTAAAAAGAAGAAACAAATAAATGGTTTGTTCAGCCGGTGTTACCTTTGGTAGCTCTGGTTTCTTCTGGACAGCTTGGGGTTGTTCCTTCATCGGACAAACAGTCTTCTGCAAAAACACACAAAAGACGCACAGTGAAGCATATCGACTGGAGAACTTTGAAAGATTTTAGGAGAACGTTATAATTGAAAACTGCATCGCTGATTGTTATAATCTTTGAAAGGAGACGCCATGTCTGAAAGGGGGACATCAGATGAAGACCACAAGTGATCAGGCACTGCTGATCCACACCGTTCTGCTGTCTGGGAATATTTTATTGATGCAACAAATCTGGGTTCTCCATTTGCAATCTCAGAGTTTTATACCTTTTACAATTTCCTTGGAGTTAAAGGAGAATGTATTGGATGCTGCAGCTCCTGGTCTGACTGTCCCCAGGGTTAGACAGAAACGTTTACAGTCCTAAATAAAGTTTGCATTGAGTCAGAAAATCTTCATGGTCTGTTCTATTGCGACACTAAAAATTTCAATAATTTGAACTAAGACATATCTGTAAAAACATTCCACATTTATGCATCACCAAGAAATGAATGTCAGAAATCTGCTTATAGTTAAAAACTGCTTGGTTATGAAAGTTATGAAGCTCAACGCTACAGGGTGTAAACAGCTGCTGCCCCCTGGTGGAGGGAAA
The DNA here is from genome assembly GCA_010277015.1 of Poeciliopsis turrubarensis. NCBI lineage: Eukaryota > Metazoa > Chordata > Actinopteri > Cyprinodontiformes > Poeciliidae > Poeciliopsis > Poeciliopsis turrubarensis. The sequence goes on along the minus strand of VMRN01000010.1, from coordinate 4,980,683 downwards.
GGGCAGCTGAAACACTAGTTATTCGAGTCTATGCTGTCAGAGTAAAGCGCTACATTTATGAGGCAGGCAATCATATTTTCTTTACAATAACTGGAAATTAGGTTGTAAGAAGAAAAAAAAAATAAATAAAATCTGAAAACATTCTAAACTGAGCCTAACATTTCAGTCACCTACCTAGTTTGAAGTAATTGTAGCTTGAGGTGAGTTTTCTGACAGCTAGTGTCGCATGAGCAGAGTTAAATAAATGTGTCAAAAAAAAAAAGATGTTTTAGACAAAATATATGTTACTCTCAGGAAAAAAAACAAGTTCAGAACGTCTCAATCACACCACCAATGCAGTCCAGATGAAATGCAGAGCATAACTTGCCGAGCCTTTAATCTAATGAGTTTTCAAAGACATAAATCCAACTGATTTTTTTTAGGAAATATGAGTCTGGGATCCAGAAAGGCCAGTTTGTAAAGAACTTAGATGTGTATGTGGGTCAATAAAACCCTCATGGGGTCATCTCGAGTGAGGGCACGGGTAGTTTGGTTTAGTTTTTTTTTTTTTTTACCTCTGGAGTTTTCTTTGCAGCGGGAGGAACAGGTGCGTGGACTCCGGACGCTTTAGATGGAGCGACAAAATCAAGACTGTCCAAAGCAGACAAATCCTCCACTTTTGCCTAAAAATACAAAATATATATTTACAAATTGTTTAAAACAACAGAGAATGGAACATGTGTTATTTTCCAAATCCATGTTTTGATACTTCCCTCAGTTAATACAAGTAAATAGACAAATAATATAACATATATCTGCCTCCAAGATAACCCTAAAAATGTTCCTACATCTTAATCAGGTTATTTCTTTCACTTGCAGACAGATTATTTTTCTAAAAAAGACTCAATTTAATGTCTGACCACTAACAGGTGTATCTGAGGTTTACCTGTGCTGGAGGAGCCTTCACAGGAGCAGCTGAAGATGAGGTTGTGAAATCTCCAGACAAAAAGTCCAGAGCTTCACCAGTCCCAATTTTGGGCTGAAGGACAGAGAGAAGAACCCATCACTTGATGTGACACTGATACATGATTATCTGAAGTTATGGAGCATCGTCTGAAGCAGGCGTTTTACTCTGAACTCCCTCAGATTGGATTTGTTTAGCGTCTCACCTCTGGTTTTGGAGCGGGCAACTTTTCCAGCTCTTCTTTGTTAAACCTATAGTCCGGGGGAAGTGTGTCCTCCCTCTCTCCAACCCGCACCCCCTTTTCCTGCTTTACTTTGCCTTCCTGTAAACAGAAAAAGGGAACGGATCCATAAGCAACACAGAGAACGTCCTGCATGGCATCAGAAAGCTCAGGAGTATTCAGCGGGTTTTTTTCTACCGAGACGATGTCTTCAGGCCTGACTTTGGGAGGCTCTGGTTTCGGTTTGTCTTCTGGCAGCGTGTCAACGAGAGCGCTGAGAGCATCCAGAGACATGTCGCCACCCTGAGGAGAGACAAGCCTATTGATCTGTTGATGCCATATCAAATGTGTAAATGTGAAGCAAGATGGGAAGAAGGGAGAGCGAGAGCGAGAGAGAGAGAGAGAGAGGATAAAAGTTTCTGCCACTGCACCTGATCCCTCTTTGGTTTATCCACGGCGCCAGTTTTCCCTGCTGAAGGCTTCTTCCCAGAAACAGGAGGAACTCCAGAGGACTCCACTTTCTAAGTGACAAAAAACATGTCAAGAAGTTAAATCCTCCACTGATTAACAAACCAGTTAACTTCAGTAAACTCCTAAAATAATTGAGCATTTTTCCAGTGACAAATTTGTTAACAGTTAAAAAAAAGAAAAAAAAAGAAGCAGTTGCGAATGAATGAGTTAATCTGGTGACACCTTGTGGTGAAACAGGTGTACTGTACCTGAGCACTGCCAGCAGACACAGCAGCTTCCAGAGAGAAGTCAGCAGGAACTGCTCCTGTTTGCGCTTTCTTGGCAGCAGGGGGCGCTTTCTGCAACAACAAGCGACACCAGCGAAGAAAACATGGTAAACTGAGATGAATCAAGAACCAGGAGTTAAATAAAACTATTTCACTCTAAATAGTTTTCTTCTGTGTCATGGAACATGGTGACATGACCGACCTGCTTTCTTCAATACAGTGACGCTAATGAAGTGTATTTTTGAAATGAGACGCTACTGGCTTAAATTGCTTGCTTTTTTTAAAATATTTTTTTTTAATAATCTTAAAGCTGAAACTGTTCTCTAACAGTGCCTGAATGATGCTGAATAAAGCTCAGGGAAAAACTGGAATCGCCGCAAAATTGGTTTGACTGGCCAAAACTTTGCAAATGTTGAGTCGGACATCTGTGTCACGTGAATGGTGTAAATGATGCACCTGTGCGGGAGCAGCTGAAGGCCTGACCGCCGGAGCCTGGACTTTAGCTGCTGCTGATGGGGTTGTGAAGTCTCCAGATAAAAAGTCCAAAGCTTCTCCGGTTCCCAAAGTCGGCTACCAGAAAGAGGAAGCAAAGAGCACGAGAGTTTCAATTTATTCGCCATTTGTTTTTAGAGGTGACGCACGTTTCTCCATGTCCTACCTCAGGTTTAGGAGCAGGCAGGTTTTTCAACTCCTCCTTCTTAAACCTGTAATCTGGAGGGAGCGTGTCCTCCCTCTCTCCCACGCGAACACCCACCTCCGACTTGATGTTTCCCTCCTGTGGGTTACGCATCCACGAGCGAGAACGAGAAGGCATTTTCAAAAGCCACCTGCTTTGGACTAAATTATTTCTGTTCGAGATTTGAGCTCAGAGGCGAGAAAAAGCAGGACGCCCTGCTGTTTGAGCTCCTACCTTCACGATGTCTTCAGGTCTGAGTTTGGGAGGCTCCGGTTTCGGTTCAGCTGGCGCCAGCATGTCTTCGAGAGCACCGAGAGCATCCGCAGGGATAGACTCACCCTGACAGGACATCATGATGCAAAAGGTGAGTTAATCTGACTCATTTATCACCTATATAGAAACGTTTTCAACCTCACGCCTCTCTCTCTCTCTCTCTCTCTCTCTCTCACCTTGTTGGACTTGAGCGGGGCGCTGACCTTAGCGGGGCACACGGCTATAGGAGGAACGGTTTTCTACAGTGTCACACAGACAGCAGAATAATATTAACAAGGACAGACATTATAACCTGAAATTAAATGAGTGCAAAGAATCCAAACACACAGCCTGTATCAGAGGAAGTCTTATCAATATTTTTATTCTACAGCCAAGAAGAGCTAGGATTGCCCTAAAGGTCGACTCATTTGGTTCATTCGTTATTGATGATGTGCTTTTAGAAAATAACTTCTACTTTTCAAAAACAAAGGCAGCAATTTCACAATCAACAGCTGCAAGTTACTGAAGCAAACGTGGCGTTTCGTTTCAATTTTGCTGCCGGGACACATCAGTGAGAAAATACCTCGGAGGGAAGAGAGGAAACTGCAGAGCTCAGTGAGAACTCATCTGAGGTTTTGTCCATCCTGGCTTTCTTATCAGCAGGAGGAGCAGCTGCAGGAGCCTTCTGCAATACAAACCCAGAATAAAACCTCCCATCCTCTGTAATGATACCATAGTGATGTTTTAAAGACATGCATTTGATGTAGAGTTTAACTTTCCCACATTTTATCATATTACCACTCCAAACATCCATGAATCTGATTGGGTTCATCCAAATCCCAAGCAAAAAGCTTGTCAGCCTGAATGTGAAATCTCCCCGATGCTCTTTTGGGAACACCGGCTTTTATGGAAAGGATGGACGAGCAGCTGAATGCCAACGCCAAAGAAAAACACTCACTTCCTGCTTCTTGGGCGCCGATGGAGCAGCGGATGTAAAACCCATCGAAAGTGAATCCAGCGCCTCATCTGTGCTCAGCGGCTTCTGATGTTAGAAGAAAGACAGAAACGTCAAATGTCGCATCTTTCTTCGGTGAAATGCCCACATTAGTTCTCTGCAACAACCACGCGATGCTCCACTAGATGGCACCGCACATCACAAGCTAAAGGAAAAATAATGCAAACCAGACTGTATGTACCCACACTGAGGGAAAAGTACAGACACACCCTTCCTCACATTCCACAAAGAGAGAAAAAAAAAAAGTCACAATTAAATGTTTTTAAATATGACACTTGGGACATTAACTCAAATCGTTTTATGAACTCAGAGATAAACGCAAACTAAAAACCCAGGAATGTTGTCAGGGTGGGTGGAGATACAAACAAGCTACAGCTGAGGTGCTGCTGAGGTGTTCCTGTACACATATTCAAACGAGTGCTGCGTTTTGCTCGACATGAACCGACTCGCTCCGAAACGAGGAGCCGACGCCGAGCTGTTAGCCAGGCCAACACCCAGCAGTGCAAGGCAGCAGCGGAGGAACCTGCAGCTCTTACAGTGCAAACAGTAAACGCATGCATGGGTGGGTGTGGCTTTTTTTTTTTTTTTGGCTTCACATGCAGGAAAATGGTTATCGGGAATACGTTTCCGATCTTTCTCAGGGTTAATTGTAGAGTTCAAAGTTCGGGAAGCCGTAGCTCCGACACAGGGCAGTGCTGAAAGGGTTACTTACAGGAACATCCTTGGGTTTTGCATCTGCAGGGGCTGGAGGCTAAAAATAAAGAGAGGACAAGGATGCATGTTTCAATATTAGGACAAAAATAAAGAGACAAAACAATTCAGACATTCAGAGTGCAGCCTGGAGGCCTGAGGAGGCCAGTTATCCCCACTTGAAGATTTTAGACATCAAATCCCCTTTCATGGAGGTCCGGGTTTTCAGAAGTCAACCATTCATACATTTTGTATATTCTGATAATCTAATGTTGTGACCTGGGTTTAACATTTGGATGATTTAAAGTATTTGATTTATTTTCATATCTCATTTTTATTCCTGTATGGTTGCTAAGCACCTTTTGACCATTGTTGCCATCTAGATTGTTACCCTCTTAAAAAAAATACTAGACAAATGGCAGGCAAAATGAATTATTGTGATGCAACTTTCTGATACTTCCAAATATTATAAACTAAGCTGTTAATATAAAATCTCCAAAACAATAAAGCCTTTTAGATTTTTTTGTGTACAAACATCTATTGATGATGATGAATTTATTTAAGAAAACAAAAGTAACACTCACATATTCCTAAGCGTAAATGCACCTAATCATCTTTCATACACAAACTATTACACACAAATGCACCTCTAATTTGGTGACTATGTCTCAAAAGGGTCATGAACTTCTTGTTACACATGCAAAGACTTTTAATAATTAACTTAAGTATGCATTTGAATGCGTCAGTTGCCTTCAGGGGCCTTTTGTCCCATTTTCTGATGACTCTAGGCTGGAACGTGGCGAACAGGCGTCATTTCCCCCCCCAGCATCCCTTAGATTAAAGAAAATGCACAAATGTTTTACTCTCACTTGAGCCGTTTCTCCCAGAGCCACTTTGATTTTTACATGAGTAAAAAATATGTTGAAGTAGCGCTACTTTTACTTGAGTATTTTGCCCACCTCTGGTGTAAAAATAATGCAACTTGGTCAACAAGTGGTTCAGTTCTATGAATCTGGCTGAGGTTGATTCTTCAGTGTCTTCATGAAAGCAGACACGAAAGACGCTTGCAGAGAAAAAAGCTGAAGCTGTAGAGCAAACAAAGCCTTAGCAAGAAGCAGCAAACTGACCATATCTCCCCATCTGTATCCCGGAGGCAGCGTGTCGTCTCTTTCTCCACACTTCACGACTGTTTCAAAGGTGACATGCTAAGGAACGTGCACCACACAATTACACGTAGCAGAGCCATGCAAGTTTGCATTCATTTTTTTGTTTTGTTTGTTTTTTAAAATCAACAATTAACAGGATGATGAAATGCTTGCAAAAGCTGCGCCTGTGCTGTACCTCTGTGACCTCCGGCCCTGCGTAAGCGGGCCGCGAGGGAGCGACAGAATCAGCCGAGGGTAGCGTGCTGCTCAGGGTGTGGAGCGGATCCGCAGCAGGGGCCTGCGCAGGCGACAGTTCAGCATGCAACAAGCAAGCAGCAGGCTTCACAAAGCAAACACACACACAGTGCTTCAAAGCGCCTTTACCTGTTTGGCTGCTGCTGCTTTGACTGTCGTGGGAGGAACTTCCACCTGCACCTGCAACGCAGATTATCATCAGCATCATAAAGAAAACGCCTTCGTCGCCCAGGTAGTCGATTACAATCTGAAGCATATGTTATCTTTCTGGATCGCAAAGAAGAGACGTTTTCTTTTCAGGCAGCCTCTGTTGTAATTCGGATTGTGATCGTCTACCTTTGTTTGTGCTGCCTTAGTGTCTTCCTTCTTCGCTTGAGCTGAAACAGTTCCAGTCACAGCTGCTGCAGCTGGCTTGGACGTTTTACCGGCATCGGCTTTGACTGTTGTGGTCGCAGTTGTGCTCTAAAAATGCAAGAGACGCAACTGATTTACAGGTCAAGTTCATGTCCAGTGCGAGCACGTAGACTGTGCAATGCACGCCAAGAACACACAGGAGGCAGGACAGCAAGTCCCCCGACATCCAGAGAGAGGAAGAGGCTCCTGCAAGCTTTGCCAGGTCAAAAGACGAGAAAGGAAAGTGCTGCAGTGGTAGAAGTAAAAACAAAACAAAGTGTACACATCTCCTTGTTATTCAGTTCTTCAGAGTGACTGTGGTTTGCAGACGAGTGTCATGCTATGGGAGAACAAGCGGAGGCATGCTGAGCAAAGAACTGGAGAGCAAAGATTCAAGGTCACTCACACCGAGAAATAAAAAAAGTCGATGTTTAACGGAGATCGAAGGAGCTTGAAAAGAAAATTCCAACCACCATGTTTAAAGATGATGTTTCCGCTTAAAAAGATTGTAAAACCAAACCAGGTAAAACTCTGCAACTCAAAGGAGCAGAAAGAAACGGAGAGAGAAAGGAAAGACGTCCTTATGATGCATGATGCATCGTTAGGTTTGGTCTCTGCTGTGGTGGCAGCGATTCCAGCAGAAGCCAACATACACGAGGCCAAGTGACGACACACAAACCCAACGTTTTCATTCTCAAGCAAACAAGTGAGAAAGACCTTGGAGGTGTTAAGAAAAACAGGAAAGGAAACTAAAAGAGTTATCAATACAATGCCTTGCGGAAATGAATTGTAGCACATATAAAAATGCTAATCAGTATAGCTATAGGGCCATGCTGCCAGAAGACGAACCTACAGTTTAGTTTCTTTTTTCTCCGGACTGAAAACCGTTTCCAAAGCTTGGTGCTGCCAACCCTGTGGCTGTCATGCATCTAGGATGTTTGCTGCAAAGGATTCGATTTTGGTCTTCTTGACCAGAGCACCTTCCTCCAAATGTTCGCTCTGCCCCCGACACGCCGCGTGTCGGGGGCAGAGCGAACATTTCTGCCAATCCTCCATCAAGGCCGGATTTGATGCGGCGTGCCGTCATCAGCTGGATTTGTACTGAGATTAAACTACATTTACATGCTTGTAAAATAAAGGAATTTTGTTTAGTCTCACTGGATTCTACTTGGGAATGCAATAGTAATACGAGCGTCTCACCCCATTAACATTTTAATATGTTAAAAAAAAAGAGAGAGATTAAAATGGATTATTTATAATAAATTTTCAAATTATAGGTTTTGTTTAGTCAAAAAAGAGAAAACAAAATCAAGCTGAATGAGAACATTTCAAGGATTCAGATGCAACTTTTCAGTGATGGAGCTTTTTCTTTTTTTTTTTTCTTTTAAAACCAAACAAAAGAGACGCGAAAACAAGTACAGTTCATGACTTTGTGACGTTTGACATTATATTAGTCCCAGCTGATGACAGTAGCACCAACCAGCTCACTGTTAGTCATTAGCCAGGGAGTGTAAAGGAAGATTGAGAAAGTTATTCATGAGGTCAGCCAGTCAGTGAGGAAGGAGGATTCACATCAAGCGGAAAGTTATGAAAACATGAGTTATGACGTCCCACTTAAAAAGGAGTCGGCGAGTGAGAAGCTTCTGACTCCTGTGTGAGATCAGGAGGTGCAGCCCAAACCACGAAGAGTAAATGGTAAAGAGATGAAGCCAGTGAACGGCAAATTCCAGTTTCCCTTAATGAGCACACCATGTCTTTCGACCAAAAGGAGAAAGCGGTGCAGGATGTCACACCAAACAGCCCAAAAGTGCCCTCGACTTTTATTTTGAAGCCCGGCGTCCATCTACCTCTGGTTTGGCTTTAGGCGAATCCTTTCCTGCAGTTCCAGCTTTAGCAGCTGCTCCTGCTGCCACACCACTCCCCGTGGCCCCGCCCGCTGCCGTGGTAACTACCCCGGGCTTTGTGGTCATGGTGGATCCTGAAGGTGCCTTCTGGAATGCACCAAGTATGGGGAAGTGGATCAGAACACTGCAACGCGACTACCAGTCATTTTCTGTTCGATACGACAGTAAAACTCGTCAGATTGGTGGAAGATCTCTGGCGACTTGCTGGTGCCGGGAATCATGTCAGACAGATCCCAGTGGGAAACAACTCCAGTCATAAATGGTCAGAGTTATAATTATTGATGCAGTAATTACAGTCAGACACTGGAAAGAATGAGAGGAGGAGGGAGGGCTAGAAGTGGTCACAGTCAGACAGAGATCAGGTGCCAGTCACAGCCACACGACTAACTGGAAAATCTCCATTTCTGCTCAATATTTACCGTACTTCATCTCTGACTAGAGGTGGTGTGTGTTAGAAAACAACCAGAAATGTTCTTTTGAGATGAAAGGTTTTGGCTAAGACAGCAGATTATGACAAGGATCGTGATCACCTGCCTTGCGGTACGTTACTCTTTAACTCCAATTGCCGTGCACTTTGGTCCGTTTTGTAAAACTCGTAAAAATAGAATCGTTCTAAAAGCCAAAACATGACAGGAGGCAGACTCTCCTGAGCCTCAGGTTGATGGACAAGCAGAAGCTTTTAAGCTCTGAGGTTGTGTGAAACGTCTTCTGCGAGTAAAACAATCAGGTCTGACATGGCTGCTCTGTGGCGTCATACGACGGGAATGCTTTCCTTCAGCTTTGTAAGGAAGTCAGTCGGGAGAATAAACGAGAAAATGGACAAAGCTAAATACAGGTCGATCCTTAAGTGCAAAACACTGAATGGTAATAATAAAATTTATAAAACTAACAATTCCTCAAAGAAGGGCTCCATAAAATCGACCAAAAAATGGATAAATATTGTGGTGTCCATATGTTCAATGCTTCTACAGAGAAACCACAAATAGCAACAAAACGTAGCTACTGCAGCAATATCTACCTTTTGTATGGATGAATATAAAAGCAATGTACTTTAAGGATTTTTATCTGTGTAAAATTTTTAAGTTACGCATCATTTTCCTCCCGCTTACGCAGCTCTTTGTGTTCCCAGGAAAACATAGCAACGTTTTTTTGCAATAAGACGAATCTAAAATACAAAATCTATAAATTGATGATCATTATTTAGACAGACATTAAATTAAAAAAACTAAAAAAAAAAATAGACATAAGAATCAATTTTTTTTAATAGACATTTTCTAACATTTAACACGTGCAAACAATGTTTGAAAATCTCGTCCTTTTCAGGTTGGTTTTGGTGTCGCCCCTCACATGTTTAGATTAAGACAAAGGAAACATTTTCTAACGTTTTTCTGTAAATACAGCAAAGAGCATCCGCTCTTTTCTTAAAGATGTCGCAATTCAAGACTACCGAGTTCTGGAGCAGGAAAGGAAACAGCGACGCAGCTCAGATAATGCGGTGGGGGAGAAGAGGTCGGGGTCATTCAGACAGGAAGTCAACAAATGGTTTTCTGTGGCTGAGCCACATTACAAAGGAATGCTAAATACCTCAAACTGTGCGGTGCTCCCAGTAGAGACCTGAGGTGCCGGTTTGGGTGTTGACTGGCTTGACTGCGACTGCAGAGAGAGAGAAAAAAAAAAACGGAGATATACATTTATATATAAATATATATTTTTTTAAAAAGTCACACATGTGCAGAGAATGCAGGAAAACATCTTCATTATTTGAAGCCACAAGCACAAACATTCAGATTTCACAAGAGCTGGGTGGAAAAACGCGCAGAAGCAAAGCTGCATTGAGTCAAGATGCAGAGATGCATTTAATAGTTCGTTTTCAGAACTGCAGCATGGCAGTGTGATCCCAAACCCAGTCAGAGATGGATGAGTCCAGTGCTACATTCCTGGCTGCAGGGTGTGTCTGCTGTTTGACAACAGAGTGCAAAGACACTGTTTTATTGTCGTCAGTGGCAACAGTGAGCGGGGACAGCAATCCATTCTTCAGCTGAATGGATTGCTGAAGAATGGATTGGATGGAGAGTGTTTTAAGTGTTTCAACTGTCCCTCCTAAACATGCATTTGAAGTGAAGACTGAATTACTTTAATTGACTGCAGGCAAAACCTTTTGGGACCAGAATGAAGTTAAAACAGTTTCGAGAGGAATGCAGAAATTCTGAGCCGTCAGTGAATGTAACCTGGACTCAGTCGCCACGTTCTAAAATAGAAGATTGCATCCATTCCTCCTGGGCATTCAAGGACACGTCAAGTTTGAATTTGTTGTGGGTTTTCGCCTCATCCAGACATGGCGAGGTCGATAATTATTCGATCAAATAGATACATTCACTGCCATACACATAAACCCTCACCGATATTTGATTAGATGTCTCTTAGCAACGGGCTTTTGTAGCCAGAAACTAGAAACAACAAGTCAGAGTTTAATTGAACTGGTTTGTTCCCGGCCTCACTGTACCACCGAGGTCAGAACCTCAGAACCTGATTCAAAAACTCGCTTTCAGGCTTATTTGGGATCAGTGACGTGTTGCAAGACCAAGCTGTGTACAGATTTTAAGCCGTCCTCAGATGAAACGACACTGGAGATCATGTTCGAGAATAATCCAGGAATTACCTGGGCTCAAGCCATTTATCCACTGAAAACTGGTGGGAAACCAGAGCCACTTTCCACAGTGAAGAGAGTTTCATCATCAACTTCCACCGAGAGGGTGACTGAAACATGCAGCGGTCAGAGTAAACCACCAAATGACAAACACAAAATGTAACAAAAACAATAGATTTGAGGTTGGGCTTTCAAACCGAAGAGCAACTGCTAAACCCGGTGGTGGTAGCATTATGCTACGGGGCTGTTTTGCTGTGTGTTTCACAGAGCAAGTTTTGAACATTGAAGGTACATGACACATTTAGATTTTGAAAATTTTGGAATCAATAAAGCAGACCAACTTTACGCTTCTGCAAAGGTTTTATCAAAGCTTGGGACTTTTAACACAATAAAACTTTTAAGAATTAATTCCACATCTGCGACAAGAAACCAACCAATTCAAATAAATTCACCCATTTCTGATAAGGTTTTTGATGACGATGGCTACAAAAGGCAGATGGTTTGACTGCAACTTGCTGAGGGAGGTTGGGGGAAAAAAATGGAAGTGTATGTATTTTAACTCTGAATCAAAACTGATTGGTTTTTCTAACCTGGTTGAAGTTGCTTAGTGTATCATTCTATCCTGAAAGAAGCAACCGTTCCAATAAATAATTTAAATTATCGTACCATTCGAGTTTCAAGGTGAGAATTGTACATAGGATTACATTAGGTAAACGGTAAGAGTTCACCAGTTCTTTTTTTCTCCCTTCCAATAACAAAGCTTCAAAATGTTTGTGAATAACTTTAACTATACGTTAAATTTTCCAGCTGGCCGATTAAGACTACCTGTAAGGAGAGAACACAGGTTTACAGCCCAGTTCGTCTACATGACATGAACGAAGAGTGGAGAACCTCCTCACCTCTGGCGCTGGGGTGAGATTGCTGGTTCACATCCAGCGCAGCGCTTTGTGTGCTGTTGAAACATTGTGTATTCAGACTTAACCAAGCCTGCCAGTCAACATACTCCACTTATTTGTTCATTACAATACTGTCTTTGACCAACACCTTTTTTTTTTTTAACTTTCACCTCTAAAGACTCCACGTCTTTTAAAGCGTTGATGTAGTAGGTGTCAAAAAGACAAACATCACAACGATCCACAACGCGTTGCGCCAACTCTCAACAATCTGCGACTCCTGATTAAGAAATCGCTGCACCTCAGGAGAGTTGGCTGATGCCTCTGACACAAAAACAAGCCACAACCCCATCTCTGAATGTGAACTGCATGTTGCACATTTTGTTTCCACCCAGTGACAAACTGGAAGAAATTGCTCATTTTAATGCAACAATGTCCATGTCTAAGCAGGTGAAAGGGTGAAAATCCTCGACAATTTGAAATAGAAAAAAAAGGGAACTCCATATTTGTCCAGTTATGGTTATGAACTTCTCTTTCCTGTATTTTCCATCAGACTGTTGGAAGATTGACTGTTTAGAACGAGAAGGAAGTGATATAAAGGAAGAAGTGAGGTCAGGAGCACCCAGAGCATCCCCCCCCCCCCGCCCCCCATGCCGCATTAAACATCTACCTTCCATATTAATATTAGATTTGTATTGTAGAAAATAGTGCTATTAATGTAAATGAATGAGCACAATGCATCTAGATTCAATTATATGTATAGTGCTGTAGTTTTGTAAGCATTTGTGTCAGTGCTCCACAAAGTGCACAATCAAAACTAAGAATAGTGTAAATTTCTATGAGAGGTAATAAATAAATAAATCACCGAAGGGTGTCACTTCTGGATGCTACAAGCTAAGGCCGCAAACTTAAAATCCACACAGGTGAAAACAGAACGCATCTGGTTGTATGTGCAAAGTTAGTGTCCATGTGTGATCAGCTTCAGAGCCAGCTTTAACAACACGGTGCACACCTTGAATGCAGCCTCCGCTTGAGGCCGAGTCTGCCTTCTGGAAGCGCTGCACAAGCACTCCACCTCCTTCAGGTGCCGTTTACAAAAGACAGGCAAGGCAGCACTTAAACAAACTGGTGTTGCAGCAGGCGGCCGACCAAACAAGCTGTTTATTTGTTTTTTTCTCTCATCCACATGTTAAAAAAAACAACAAAAAACAGGAAACTGCTGCATTCACATATAGTAAGTAGTACATGCTGATCTGCCAGAATGATGAGGAATTTGAAAAATGAATATCTGCACAAGACAAATAAGATAAGACTAAAACCTAAAGGGGAGGAAGGAACTTATTTTTATTATGAAAAAACTAGAAGCATCAAGTTAAGAAGATTGACAGAAGAAGCTCACCTGTTGATTGCAACCTAAATATTTTTCTGCTGGCTGTGACGTTTCACTGCTGCGTTCCTACATTCCTGACGGCTCCACTTCTGCAGCAGCTTAGAGACAAAAAGCTGTCCTTCTACAAGCACACATTTGTGACCGTTTATATGCAGAACACGCCCCGGCAGCAAAATACTCATTCAATTTAAGCGCCTGCACTTCTCGTACATTTTCCACAGTTAAACGTGACAAGCAAATAACGTGGGTTGTGTTTGAATTTTGACTTTTGGTCACGTTCAGCTCCAAGATTCACTCTCTGCCAGTGAGTGTTTTTCTTCCCCAGAAAGAAAAACATTCACAATGTCTGGCTGCTAAAGAATCCTCATCAAATCCTACCGAACCTGAACAATGATTTAGCAAGACCAAAATGATACAAGGTTAGCACCAAATCGTGTCTTTCTGCACAACAGAACATGCCGAACTGTAGACTTGCTGCTGGAGCAAAATAAGACTCGGAAAATGATCCAACAACAAATAATTAGAGTTTGATAGAAGGAGAGAAGGATGGGGTGAACGAAAAACATCTGGAATCGTTCATTGGCTGAGAAGAACTCAATAATTCAACATAATGTACCAGAGGCGGTCAGGCTGTGCATTTCCTCAGGCAGATTCAGTCGCTGCTTTATGTTTGTCAGAGCTAATCTTTGGTCAGGAGAGAGCTGAATTGGCTGGGTGTGTCTGTCACATTGAGCTTCATTTGTCACCCAGCAACAGAATCAGTACACCAAACCGGGTTTGTTCGGATCCGCCAAAGACTGCCGCCTTTGACGTTGTGACTGGTACAAACGCGAAAGTATTTTGGGTCCAGACATAAAAGCTATTGCTCTGCATCGTGAATAAAGTCAACAAGTTGGTGGCATACGACAAATCCCAGATAGCATGTGTGATATCCAGCGTTCCACACGTCTTTTATTCATACAAATTGACACTGAGAGCAGCTGATGAGCATCTTGTCTTAGATGAAGAGCATCCAGGCTCTTCGTCTAAGAAAAACTAAACTTCTGAAAAGTTTAGTTCCTCCCGCTCCGCCGCTTGTCACCACTTCCTGCTGGGTGACCCTCAAAATGACATCAGGAATCCTCTCACTGAAACACCACAGATCACTGACTCGAGGAAACAACCAGATCGTCCTCTATCGCCTCTTTTACAACAAAGGATTTTCACAAACCCGACTTTAGGCTTCAATTATGACCCAGTGGCAAAGCAGCGCTGTGCAACCTTCTAATAAAATGTCGCTAAAAGTGGAAAAAGGACCTAAATCAGCTACATGATGTACACTATTTAATATAACTGATGCACTTCGGCCAGAAACTCTTAATGCACAAACCATTAAAAAAGAGGAAAAAAAGAAGTCATGGAAATCAAAAGTAATTCTGCTTCGGTTTGATTTGGAGGCCAAACAAACAGAAGCAGCCAGTGCAGCAGAAGCTGGCAGAGTCATCACATGACCAGACAGCAGGAAAAGAGGGCGCTTCACGAAACCTGCAGTCTTCCAACGCGCACAGGAAGCGACACGCTTGAGGTCTGCCCGTCATTCATTCCCGCACAGCAACAACTGCACAAATATTAGTAACCAGGGAACGGCTTCGCGTTACGTCGCCGTCATTTGTGAACAGGCAGCGCAACATGGATACCTCACCCAACTTCAGTGATAAAAGCTCGGCCCTCCTATGAAAGTTGATGACTAACGCTTTGCCCCACCCGTCCCTACAAACAGGCTCCTCGGCTCGCTGCTAACTCTGCTTTTAAATAGCAGAGGCAGCTTGTGATGATGTGGATCCCCTAAACAGAGGGAGTGATGTAAGCGCTCCAGTTTGAGCTGATCTGAACGAAGGGGGATGTTCTCACTTTAGAGGAGCTTTACGTGAGCCAGCAGGCAGCTGAGCAAACTCAGGAGTGATGCCGCAAATGGAAAAAAAACCTCCCGTACAAGACTCCCGGAGCTGATGTGATACTGTTCATACTTGCCAATGTCGAAGGGAATATTAGCCTGGGGAAACTCAGGAGAGCCTCTCGTCTTTACTTTACATTCTCTGTTTTAGGCCCAGCTTTCCACCTTCGTCTGGATGAAATACAGCAAGAGACCTACTGAAGCTTTCCAGATGCATGGAGGCAGGTTAAGAGTTAAAGACAAATAAAATAAAATAAAGAGGCCCAGGTGTGAACTCACCATGAAACACACAGTGAAGAAGGTGGAAGAAATATGTAAAAAGTCTTTACGTCACACGTCGGTTTCAATCAAAACTACCCAACGTTTCACGACTGTTTTCCCCACACAGGACAATTTTTACTGAGGCATCAAAAGTAGCACCAACATGAGACTAGAGCTAGGAGCGCATACAGACCCCTTTAGTCAGATTTGACAAGCTCATATTGATGAGGACATGGATGCACTCATAAGTATTTGATAAGAACGGAACAGTTTTCCGTTCCCCTTGTTTTTCTGTCCAATTTTTAGTGTTACCTGAGACATAACAGCGCCAGCAGCAAGGGAACCTGACCTTGGCTCTCCCCAAAGTCATTTTCTTCCCAACCTGACGCACAGAAACCAGTTGAACCAAGCTGATCACTGCTTCACGTATGATCGCTGCCAAATGCTGCGGTGTGAGCCTCAACAATAGCTGTCAGGACAATCTGACAGGTATCAGTCTAACAGGAAGCCTCTACAGACAAACAGACAGACAGACGGCCAGCCTCTAACAGCCCCGCAGAAAGTTAGAGATACATACCATAGATCTGACTCTGCGTGTGTATCCTTTAGTTTGCCGGAGATTGTGTCAAGATCTCTCCACTTTCGTTGGTTCAGTTGCTCTGGAAGCACTTTAGCTTACAGTACATGCCAAGCAGACAGCCCATGCACACACACACACACATGAAAACACGCACAAACACACAGGCAAACACACGCCCAGTGATACAAAACTTGCTGCTCCGCCCCTCCTAAAAAACCAGTACAGGTCTCCACCTCTTTTCTCCGGCAGCCAGCAGAGCCGGCTCAGTCGGATTGGACGGCTGGACACACACTGACCCACCCACTGGCTGCTCCCTGCATGACAAACTGAGTAAAGCAGCTTAACCCAGAAAAAGTGTAGGGGGCAGGGAGAAACGGTGAACTATGAGTTTATGTTTTTAAAAATATCAAAAACCGGTGGCTTCAGCTAGAAGGGTCGAAGCGGAAGAAGACGTGAAGGTTGAAGCAGTGATGAGGCAAACGTGGATGTGCTGAAGCAGTCCTGTTTGGCAGCCTGGGTGTGTCTGATACACTCACTGCTTAGGAATCCAACAGACTTCAACAAAGTGGGTTCGTGTGTGTCTGAGCAGAGAGGAAAGACAACAAAACATGTGAGAGAACAGGAGGAGGGTTTTATCAAAGAGCGTCTAATCCAGGCAGGGAGCAGAGGACATAAAAAAAAAAACAGTAAAGGTGGTCAGATGTTCTGAAGAAGAAGATCTTGGGTGGAGGCAAAAACAAAAAAAACAACAACTCCTGGACAGAAGCCAAAACTTATATAAGGCTTTAGGAAAAAGAGGCAGAGTGATCCCTCTTCTCTTTGCGGACTCTCACGGTCCGAGCCGTGACAGAATTTACAAGCTGATAGCTTAGAGCGCAGATAACCTACTCCTTATCTGCATGGGAAGAGTTTCAAACTTGTAAAGAAGGGCTGGGCTTTCTGAACAGCGCCCTCTTCTGCCTGAAAACCCTCACAGCACTTGGAGGAAAATAAAACATGAGGCCACAAGCTCCTTACTTCCCACTTCTGCTTTGTGGCTGTGTGTGTTTGAAGGATCGTATGTTAGTTCAGAGTAGTTCAGCATTTCCATGAGCTGTAACTATAAATGCTCGGACATTTTATGAAATACTTGAATTCATTTGATGTTATCGTTCATTTTGCTTCTGATTCGTGTTTGGATCAGCTGATCAGAGCGACTCAGTTTCTTTAATCGCAATTACCATCACAGTTTCAATGTGTGTGCTGTTGGATTTGCAAAAGATTTGTATTTCATCATCTCACGTTGATGATAAAATACACCAATATATGCAAAAAATGCATGTAACACATTTTGCTAGTTAAAAGAACTTTTGATATCCACATTAGAGATGCACCATATCAGGAAAAGATGCTGATTGTGATTAATTTGTGTTTCTCTGACACACTACCTCATGCTAGCTTTAGCATGTGTAGACGGCACATCAGATGTGAGCGGCAAGTTGAATTAGAGTCCATTAAACTGACCAAATAAATTACTGATATACAGAATATTTTATATTCTAGGAAATATTTTGCTCAAACAATCCTTTTTGATTGAAAAAAATAAAATAAAAATGTGTCGCTCTAATCTCAGTGATCTCAACTTCAGTTATGTCAAACATCCAGTGATGAAACCCAGACTGTCACAGACGGCATTACGCAGTTGAGAAGTTCGGCAAAACGTCCAGCATCTGTTTCCAGTGTGTCTGCGTTGCTGTGGACGAACACGAGGCTGGTGCACGTGTTGGTCTGCACAGACTTGATGGTAAGTCATTTCAAAAGGTTTTCACCGAAGCATCTTCACTTTTCTCAGAAACGTATCTGACAAGAATGTGAGCACACTTGTTCAAACACTGCACAGAACAGCCTGATGATTCAGATTTCCGATTATCACCTCGAACAGACAAGCCATAATCAGAACTATGTTGTCTTGTGCCTGATCGACTCTTGACCTCCCTCATCTAAAAATACTTGTCGAGCACAAAGACATCTGAAGCTCTCCCGCTGTGGAGGACCCTCTCAGAGCAAATCTTTTCCAACAGCTCTGGCCCTGCTGACTCTACAAACACAACAGAGCCTCTGTGCTTTTCATCCGGGGCTTAAAACCTATGAACTTTCCCATCTGTGAGACACAGAGGCGACGTCCCCACACGGCACTCACATGCCTGACGGAGTAAACCCTGGTAACGCTTGTTTGTTGACAAGCAGCGACCCACTGCAGTACGCAGAGGTCAACCAATCAGAACTGCCACTTGGACACTGGAAGTTTTTTTTTTCTCGAAGACGTTGTCAACACGTCAGTCAATATGTCAGCACTATTCTTAAAAAGCAGCAATTTAGTGCCTTGGCGGTTCAATACATTTAGATTAGTGATTAAACTTGGAAAAGAGAGGAAGAGGCAAATGCATGCTGCAAGTCCACCCTGCAAAACAAATGTGAAAAGTGTGAGTCTTTAATTAGAATACATTTAAAGACCAGGTGTTCAAGGAGCACAGTAGTAATTATGAGTATTTCTGAAAATAAATGTTTTATCACATTTTTGTTCAACTGAGGAAAAAGTGTCATCATGCTATCGGTTAGTGACTTTATACATTTTAAAGAAAGCAAGTATTTTGTATGCACTTTTTATTTTTTGGCCTGCAGATCAGCTGATCAGAGTTGATCAAAAGCGATCCAGTTCAAATATCTGAATGACTGATTGGTGCATTTCTGATGAGCAAGCAATTGAGCAAGTAAATTTCTTTTCAAAATCTCTTTAGACGAAAAAAAAAAAAGAAAGAAAAAAGGACAAACAAATAAAAGATTCAGGCCACCGTGACAGGAAGGTGACAACATAGTTTTGGTGCAGAATCCTTTAACTCAGATCTGCTGTCAATGCGTCGGGTCTAAATGAAAACAATCTGACAGTTCAGCCCTGAACGCTACCATTTGGCTCAAATCTTTTTTTTCTTTTTAAATCCACGTGACCTCAATGTGTCGACATCCCTATCCATCAACAGTCAGTGTGGTGGAAAGAGCACGGCACTGGACTCATTTAATGCATCAGCACAAACAGAAATAGTGTCATTGTGTAACTCTTCTCCGCTCATCCATCATTTACATCATTGGCACCCACACTCTCTCTGTCGTCCACGGATATCCTTTGCCCTGCTGCCCGTCCATGAACTGCCACTAAATTTAGCCGCTCACATATTTCGCCATCGTCTGTTAACTCATCCGTCAACTTATTTCACGTATTTACTTCAGTGGAACTATATTCAGTGTCTTTAAAGCAAACAGATGGTTTTATCATTTTAGTCAGGTTTAGTTCAGAACCTGACTGAATTGATTCAATCTGATTTATTTTTTAAATTGAGTCACTCCTAAGGCCTGAAGGCACACCACACATGTCAGATTTTTATTTATAAAACATTTTAAAAAACATTTTGTTTTTCTTTCTGTCTCACATTACGTATTACTTTGTGTTTATGAATCAGTTTATATCCCAACCATGTTCTTGCGACATGACACAATTTGAGAGTTCAAGTGACAGAAATGCTTTTAAATTCACTATTATTTATATACATAGTCATCAATCTATACATAAACCAAACTGTGGATTGATTACAGTCGCGCTTGCCAAACGATTACGTCAAACTCAAGCTTACATTTTCGTTGCAAGTTGCAACATCAGGAAATACTG
Organism: Poeciliopsis turrubarensis; assembly: GCA_010277015.1. Lineage (NCBI taxonomy): Eukaryota > Metazoa > Chordata > Actinopteri > Cyprinodontiformes > Poeciliidae > Poeciliopsis > Poeciliopsis turrubarensis. The sequence continues at coordinate 4,961,049 of VMRN01000010.1, read as the reverse complement.
TCATATTAACCTCTAACACGTCCAGGAGGCGTGAGGCTGCAGGGTCTTCACTTCTCAACTCTGCTCTTCAGGACAAACATCACATGGCGAACATCATCTCGGCACATGAACCAATAGTTTGGTGCCAAAGGACGGTACCTCTGGCGTTTTCTCAGGTATGCCTCAGTGGGTTTTATATAACAACTGGGTCAACAGTCAACAAGTCAGGGGAACAGCGACAGGAGACATCTGACAGCACCAGTCTGGAGGGGTGCAGTGAAACGTCACAGGATGGAGATGTGAAAAACAGCAGCAAATCTTAAGAACTTAAAGGAAATTAAAGGAAATTAAAGGATTACATTTAGCTGGCTTTGGCAGGACCGGATATGTTTGGGTTTATCATGATATTGTGTTTCACTCTCCTGGAACCGCGTCCGAGTTTAGAGTCGCGTTCCAGGCTGGTTCATCTCGTCAGCACTGACGACTCTCATCTCCTTTCGGTCCATTTCTCCTTTTGCTTTATTTGTATTTCGATGTTGCTTAGAACCTGCGGCCACAGATTGCTTCACAGGTTATGTTTGTGACTTTTGACTGTGTGTAAGGACACGGTGTGATATGAGGTCACTGAAATGCACATGACACCAGTTCCTGCTGCCAACCCAGTAGGGCTGCTCTCAACTTCCTGTCAGTGAAAATATGAACATGCTTGCAAACTCTCTTCCGTGTAGAGTCTGTTACAGAGCGGAGGAGGCTCAATGACAGCTGTTTTCAGTATCACTAAAGGAAAAGTAGAGTTTTTTTGCAAGATATCTGTTCTTCACTCGGAGTAAGAGAGAGTCAGATCTTCAGCAGGTAACAGGAAGGATTAACAAACTTTAAAATTGCTCTGTTTTATATTTCATAGCTTTATTCACTGTTATAAAACAGCTGCCTTTTTTTAGAAATAAGTTTAGATAAAAATATCTTTGACACAAGAACTTGAAGTATCTTCTGCTTGAACAGAAATGAATCAAACTACATTTTTTTAATCAAAATCTGATCAAATCAGTTTTAAAAAATCTACAAGTTGTCCTCAAAAGTCTGATCTATACCTTCCTACTAAAATAGATACTTTAATAAAGTATATTAATTTAAACTAATTTCATATTACATATTAACATAAGAAACAACGACACAGTAATTTCCTAGAATAAATCTTACAGATGTATTCAACATGGTATGAAATGGTTCTGTTCGTATGAGGCCTCGTGAGAAAATATGAAGCATTCCCATCAACAGTGTCACACAACCAAGCTCATCAAAATGCTAAGATAACATCCAAGCAGAGACTGAATTCCAGAAAGCAGGAATGTGAACACTGCGGCATCGCGTCAGAATTTGGTAAATCTGCAGATCTTTACTTGTAAAAAGGCTTTGCTGTGCCCACCGACCTTTGTCTTGACGTTCTCTTTCAGCTCTCTGGTACTGTGCAGTGTCAGTGCTAAAGTGCACTGACTTCGCTGTCAGCTCTGTCCTCTGTGTGCTGCGGGAGAAGCTGCAGCTGCACCACAGCCAGGACGGACCCAGGGTGATTAGAACAAGCTGGAAACTCCCCCGTTCTCCACGTTCGATAAAGTTCCTGGGTCATGAATTCCAATGAAATGTTTAATTGGTTCAGAATAAACCAACTAACGTCCACACAACAATATTGGATGTGCACAACTGCAGATGTGCACTGCTTGCTCTTACAACTGAGACTTTGGGCCAGCGGTGGCCAAAGTGGGTCCTCGAGGGCCGGCAGCCTGCATCTCCCTGGTGGTAGCAACAACCTTTTCAGCAAGTCAGTGTTCTTCTTAGGCCTTCTAATGAGCCATCATTGGATCCAGTCGGGTTAAACCAGGGCAAGAACTGAAACATGGAGGATGCCGGCCCTCGAGGACCCACTTTGGGCTCCACTGTAATGGCCTGTACCTGCATAATGACCACATTCAGTCATTCACCCATTGGAGGTGGTAAGCGACCATGTAAGAAACTCGTCATGCACCCGCACCAACTGGGCCTCTGACCACCACTAGCTTGAGGAAAGGCAGCTAAACGGTCCTGCCCACCACAGAAACAAAGCAGGGGCTCAAACCGCTGACCCACCGGTTACAAGACGAACTCCAACGTCCTGAGTACGACAAGGTACACACAGATCTGTCTTCATGTTTTTGCCTCACTCTTCATTTTGACTTTCATTTGCAAATGACAAATGGCTTTACTGTAAATTTGACAAAATTATACTTCAGTTCATGCGCTCCAAGACAACAAGGACAAAATGAAACGTATAGGGCAGTGCAGAGTGTTTGCTTTCCTTAAGCAAAGACTTGCTTGTCTGGTTTAATTTATAACATGGATATTAAGTGGGCATTTGGGCTACTGTACGTTTGTATTCTTCTAATTAGACCGACATGTGCGTCATTCAGAGATGAACGACAAAAAGAGCTCATAGCGGGATTGCGATTTCCTTTTAGTTAATTAGGTGCCGATCAATACGAATCAATTTAGCCCCGACCCGTGTGAACTGAACTTGTGAGCTTGCACATTGCTGCAGAGCATCAGGAGTTCATCTAAAGTTGCAGTCTTCCTTCTGTTTGGATCAGCTTCAGGGGAGGAGATCTGCTCACATCTTCCATCTGCAGCACTCATATGCTCACTGTGCTCAGGCCTCTTCCGCTAATCCATTAGCAAACAAAATCCCCTAACAGCAAACTCGAGCGACCCTGATAACAGGCCAGTGACATCGAGTCTGGGATATATCACCATGCAGTCACCCTGGCTGCCAGGTTGAGAGCCCAAAGATAACGAGGCCGAGGTTGCCAGGTTTGACCTACATGCAATTTTACAAGTTGAACACGTTTAACCTTATTGCAGATACACACCCAAGTCAGATTGCTTCATGCTGCTCTAGATAAGCACATGGGAATATGTTTCTGGGTGGGGAACGGAAATCAAGCCCTTTTTGAAACGTCAGCCAAAAGCAACCAACTGACTCTCTATTTTTTCTACCAGCATTAAAATGGCTACTATATTTTCATGATAGTTTTTAATGTTGGTTTCTGCTTGAGTTGGACACTGCAGGCCTTGTCTCCGTCTTGGTTGAATATCTCACTCTGAGCAGCACACGCACACGCACGGACACACACACACGCACACTGAACTCAGAGGCAAACCGGGAGCCTCGCACATTCCTGAAGAGAGAGAGAGAGTGAAGTCTGACTCGGGCTGACTCCGAGTTTCCCCTATAAGTCCTTTTGCCCAACAAGCACCACAAACCAGACGAAGAGCGCTAACAGCACTGTGAGCTCATTACATTAGAAATGTGCTGTTTGAAATTTAGTCCCAAAACACACCGCGTGTGGACACATTTAGATCAGTCGCAATGGCATAAGCACACAAACACAACAACAAAAAAAATAAATAAAACACATTTGGCACAGACCTCCTCCACAGACACATCCTGCAGGGCTTCGGGGTCCCGCGGGCCTCGGATCCAGCTCAATATCTGACCCATGTTCGACCAACCTGGGTGTGTGCGCGTGTGCGTGTGTGTGTGTGTGTTTGTCTGTCAGCCTGCGAGTCCTATCTGTCTGCTTGCTGCATGTTCCCAGCAGCCAGGCAGAAAGCAGCGAATGAAAAGAGAGAGGGGAGGGAAGAACGACTGGAAGGTGTGGTTAAGGAGCAGAGAGGGATCAGATGTTGGGCAGCGGTGTAAACTCTCTTTGAGCTATAAGGGGACGAAAGCTGACCAGGGGCCCCATCAGATCATGTTTGGTCGCACAAACCAGGCCATACGCACATAGAAAAAGACAAACTTCATATCTTAATGCCACACAATTATTACACCAATGGCATTAGCACATGTTCACACTTCCTACTGGGATAAAAGACTTGTGCCATGTTCCCGACATCCTCACTGAATCACCATGGAGAGTAAACAAAGAGAAGAAAAACCCCGAGAACTTTGACCCTGTTCTTTACCGCCCTGATTTTACCTCTTAAAGATAAAAGCAGGAAGCGATAAAGGTTACACCCCTGTAATCGATGTTTAAGTGAGCAAAATAAAGGCCATGGGAAGAAAGGTTTTTGTGCTGCAATGTGCAGCAAAGCGGAGTAGCGTGTTTTGACAGCTGGGAATGTAGGGAGTGTTTTTCTGCAGTTGTGCAAAGATCGAAGGCGAGAAAGGGCGCCCTGAATCTTACCCTACTCCTCTTGCCAAATGCAAGAAAAAAAAACACAGAAATATCACAACAAATATGGGTTGGTTTTTTTTTTAGCTGCGCTAATGTTACATTTACAATTTATAAATTGAGCAAGAGTAGAAGTTGCAATCTCTGTCATACCTACGATGCTTTCGTTTCTCCACGATGTTACGTCTCTCTTTAAATAGTTGATGGGTGGAGTGAGCCGGCAAAAAAAAAAAAAAAAAAAAAAATCCCTTGATTTAAATCACCGAGACAAATTGAGTCCGACACCTGAGCCGTTTGGGCTTTTTCAGCCTTTCCGAAGCACACCTCAATTCATTTTCTTGACAACCAAACGGTTTCACAACCAGTTTCAACCAGCCGAGAACAACGCACTCGCTTGTGTTTCTCACCAGGTGAATCATTAAGGCTTCATAAGCACCAAATCTGCCCCTCTCAAACACACACACAATAGGTTTGATGGAAACTAATCACTATTGGGACATAAAAACAACAGGGAGCGTCCGCTGCTGCCAGCACACACATGTGGGAGTGGGATGCATTTCAGGAACTTGGATGACCTCATCCCTCACTCACCCTTTATTGCATCACCTTATTAACAAACTATTCAGCTATTTGTGATGATAAGACTTTAATACAGCTGAAGAATAAATGTAGCGATATGAGGGCCGCAAATGTTTTGCCCCCGTTGAAGAAACGTGGAATAAATCAATTATTTTTAACAAAATCAGCGCCATAATTATTGTTAAGACTTTGTACAGCCCCTTTTTTTTTTTTTTTTTTGCCAATAGCACTTATTCTGTGTTTCACAAGGTTTAATTTTCAGAGAGAGGGATGTTTGATCTCTGATCACTACTCCTTTCACAGTCACTCTCCTGGGTCCTTTGGGCCTGGTGACTCATTTCTGAGTGGCATTGACCAGCTCTTTTGGATCATTAACCAATAAAATCCACTAACAACATTATGTTCAATTTTCTGGCAGAGGCACCCAGATTTTTATTCAAAATCGTCGCGGTCCAGCGAGGCGTAGGTCCACAGCATCACAAACCCTCCACCGTACTTAGCAATAATAATAATAATAATTAATATCATTACTTCCACAAAATCCTACTTTGTTTCACTTCAATTAATCCTGGATTGTTTGGTCATAAAAAAATTGGGAAACCAATTACTCGGGTGGAAAAAAAACAAACATACCGACATGATCTCTCGACGGATTTCATAGGTTCCCTCTGCGTTATGTTGAGTTCATTTGTTATTCTTTTATTGTGAAGAATAAAAGTATTTGTAGAGCACTTTTTATGTAGTCAAGTGTAACACAGATGCTTTACAGATGAGGTGGAAAACAGACACCCTAAACCACTAGAGAAAAATATTAGAAATGATCAAAGTACAGAGAATGAAATCAGAAAAAGAACAATCATCTTTTTATAATGATAAAGAACTGTTCAGTCTTTAGAGAGAGCTGAATCAGTCACTTATGTGGTATAAGGAACTCTGGAAACAAAATGACACAAGTCCAAGAGTCCATTTCAACTCAAATTAAAGGTTGAGCTTTTCTCAGTTTTTTTTTAAAGCAGAAAAAAAAACTTGGATCAGTTTAGTCCTCTTCCATCTTGTCTCTGTGTTCACACAATATGAATCAACTTACACAAGTGTGCCTTTTATAAGGCACACCCTGCAGCTATAAAAGTCACCAAAGGTGTTCAGGCTCCTTCACTTCAGAACGTTCTTCACATGCACTCATGGAAACGGTCATACGTGAAACATGTGGGAACAGAGTGACAACACAGGCTCTTCCACATAGCAAACCCTGGCACGGTCCCGGCCAGGCAGGCACACCTATTGCTGCATAAAACACCGCAGATAAATGAACTTGCCAAACAAGCTGGTGCACCATGGGAAATTGATGTTTTCCGCTGCAGCCTCCCAAACAGCTATTTAGATAGAAATCAGCAGAAATCAGCTGAAAGTTCAGATAAAACTTTCAGCTTTATCTGAAAGTTCAGTGAATGCAGTTTCCTTTCAACATCTGCACTGGAACGAATGTTTTTGGGGGGGGTTTTTTGTTTGTTTGTTTTTTCAGCAGGCAAATGTAAAAAAATATATATATAAATATAGCCACTGAGGTATAAATAAGAAACCAGAAACTGTGTCTTAGTTAAATATATAGTGTGGTATATGTAACTGGACCATGCTGCTAATTCCTCTTTATATTTAGAGCCACACTGCTGTGCTACTCACCAGCTGTAATTCATTTACAAACTGAGCAACACGCCCACGTGCTGTGAAAAAGTATTTGCACCCTTGCACATTTCTTGTGTTCTCTGTTTTCATGGCACTAAAATGTCTCAAATCCTCAAAGCGAACTTTAACAGAGATATGAGCTGAAGAGATACAAGAAGCAGCTTATGATTTCCACACCAACCCTGGCGGATGTGGAAAAAGCAATTGGCCCCAAAACCTAATAGGCCACCATTAGCCAAAGTTAATGGGTTCATTTGTAATTTTTCATCATCTGTTGAATTTCTTTCGATTGAAGCAGGGATGTGTTGAGTTTTCAGATCATTTAACCCAATTTGTGTCGTCAGTCGTTGATTCTACAGATCCTGAAGTGATCAGGCCAGTTGAAATCAAACTACGTTTTCAAAAGAAGGAGGCTAATTGTAGGTAATTCATTATTTCAGAGGCGGACTGGCGGTGATACATTGTGATCATTGGGCCCGGTTAGTCAAGATCATTTTCTTGGTTGCATTAAAAAAAAAAAAAAAAAAAAAGCTTAATTTTAAAACTGTATTTATATCTGAAAGAAAAACAACATTTTTTTTAATTATCTGAAATGTTTATACGTGGAATAAAAAGAAAACTAAGCAGACACGGACGCGGTCTAAAAATAAAACTGGAAACTGAAATAAATTAAAATGAAAACACACCAGATTACTTAGAAAGCGATCACAGGACGCTCAGAGTGCGTTCGCACGTTGAAAGTGAATCTCACATCAAAATAAATGCGAATTCAGATTTTCTAGTTTGCACACATTTAGTAAAGGTTTATGAAACTCGTCTTAATTGTTCGCCCTTGAAGCGAATTCATGTGAAAACGTTAACAAAGACATGGCAGCTGATGTCACTCTACTTCTTTAAAAAGAGTTGTTCTGTCAGCCGTAATTAAATCCAACATCACACGCCGTCAGCGTCGCTTTGCGTCAAAGCGGCTGCAACCGTCAGTTTCAGTCTCTGCTGTTTTCTGTGAGTCTGTTTCCGAACTGCAATTGTCCCTTTCTGTTTTGCTCTTGCATTAAAAGCTTCTTCCTCCCTTGGTGGCCTTTCAGCTGACACAGGACTCGTTTGATTGTGAATGATCAACTTCGGGCAGATTCTTCAAAAGGCTTTTGAATTTGATCTGGGGTTGATCTGCACAGTTCAAACCCAAAACGGTCTACTCTCTGAACAATACACAGGCTGGACAATACCACAGTGTCTATTCTTTAACATCATTGTTTGGACAGATTATTGTGGCAATTGCGCGTATTTGGAAATTGTAATAACAATGAATCAGACTTGGTTTTCCGGGCTGATGTCTTTTAGTTTTTCCCATGATGTCACACAATGAAACATTGTCTTTGAGTTGCTCAAAAGTGTATAACCAGGTGTGCCTCTATTAAATCAAAATACTTTAAGCCAATCAGAAAGCTTCCTAAGCGTCTCCATCATTATCTGGTTTTCCACAAATGATTCAATGGCAAATTAATCTTAGTGTAAACTTCTGAATATAAGAAAGTAGTAAAATACACCTTACTAGTCTAAGAATAAGACTAATAAGTAGAAAGTAGAAATAATGTTGGTCGTCCTAACCGACCTTAAACATAAAAGGTTTATTATAAGACAGAAAAAAAATATCATTTACTCAGAAAAAAAATTCTTAGTAAAAATGTGATTTTTCTCAATAAAAGCATTCCAAAGCCTTGAACGTCTCCAGAAGAAAAATGAGTTGAAAAATAACTTTGTGTGAATCCTAAGAGTTTGGCCGAATCTGTGGAGAGAGTCTTTATCGTCAAGTGATGGATAACCCAGGCTTACCTGACTGTGACTGTACACAGCAGAGGGAGACAAACACACACACACACACACACACACACACACGCACACGCACACACACACACACACACACCTTTCATGTTAATATAAAACAACAAGCACTAATCCACAGTGAGTTTCTCATAATTCAGTCTTTGTCTGCTGCTCCCTCTTTTGGATTGTAGTACTCTAGAGAACACAGCACAATGGTAAGCTGTTTAAAACCCTTATTTCTTTCAACTAAAATAACACAGAAAAACAAAACCTTACCCTACCCACAGCGTAGACTTATTACACCCATATAACAGACAAAAATATAGCTGAGCAGTTACCAATTTCACTGCAGTGCATTTCATTTTAGTCACTCAATTAAACTGGAACAGCCCCCAAAACTTTGAACTATGTTTTATAAATTTTGTAAGATTGATACAACATATTTCATCAATCTGGTGCAAATGAAAGAGTTGTGAGTTTGAGACAAGAGAAGGAGGGGGAATCAGTACCTTGCCATAATGAGACTCTCCAGAGGAATAGAGTGAAGATTTGCTAGTATGATGGACTTCAAGATGAGGAGCGGCGGCTCTTCCTTGCTATAAACACACGCGCGCACACACACACACACACACCAGCTTGTTATTATGAGAACAAACGTTTTGGATTATTATTGTTCAATCTGAATTGAGGGGAACCAGCAAACAGGATGCAGCCGTTTCAACCTATTGTTTCAATGGGATACTCAGGCCACTTTGCTTTCTGGACGGCTAACAAAATGGGGGTTAAACATGACATTAGTATTAATTTGAAATATGTCAGATCAAGCTTAACGGCATAAATTCAGTACTTGCGTAATAACAACATCCAGTGTTCAGAAAGTTATCTCTGTTCAGATAGTCACACACCCTCCTGTATAAATAATGCTTGACGGCAGAATAAAGCTGCGATAACACTGCATATGGTTTGGGTCAAGTTTCAAAGCACGCCCAGCAGAACCGAGACGTTTTCAGACATCCTGGGCTTTGCGCATTGAAGAGCCGCAACCAAAACGAGTGCCAATTATTACTTCAAATTTACTGCCTTTAAAATCGATGTTGCCGGGGGGGTCTGGGAGGCTGGAGGCACGAAAAATCATTAGAGAGAGAGAGAGAGAGAGAGAGAGAGAGACTATGAGACAACAACTGGTGTACTTACAAGACTCATCCAGTACGCAGCGTACGCCATGAGGGACCAAAGCTGAAGTCTGCGCTTCTATTCCTGCGCTCTCGGACACAAATCCTGCTTTATGTCAAGCCTCCCCGAAAGCCGCGCCACTCCCTGCAGACTGCACCTTGTCATATACTGTCTGCTCTGCAACGCTTCCTTTCTCTGACTCAATGGATGCAGAAAGTTTCACAACTTTCGAAGGAATTTCGGGCTCCTTATCGGAGCCACACGCAACGACCTGTTTGCGCCTTTTCACCGACCTGCTCCACCCAGTGGACGCATTTTTTGTTTTGTTTTGTTTTGTTTTTGGAAATGAAAAGACAAAAGGCCTTAATGGTTACCACTTGCGTTCCAGAAGCAGTGATCATGCCTCTCTCTAAGTGGACAGAAAGCAAGTTCGTTGTTAGTATCATCGAGACATTCAGTCACTCCTGCATGGCGCAGAGGATGAATCAGGTCCAAAAGTGCCCCAAAAAAAACAAAAAACAAAAAACAAAATCCTGTTTCCCACCGTGGAGATTGCATTGTTCGGCTCTTTATGAGCGCTGGTAATGAAAAGCAAAGATCAAACGTACCTCCTTGGTGTTTTTCTGATGGCCGTGGCTTCTCCTCTTATGTGGCATCTTTGCAGACCAGGATGGATGAACCTTCTCCGGCTCCCTTTGTGTCCCGACTTGTCTCACTGCGTGAGTTCGGACCCAGTTGAGCCGAACTGCCCCTCCCGCTGCATGGTGGGGGGAAAAAATGAGGGTTTTTAGGAATGCCTGCAGAAGATGGCAAACCCAAAGATGATTCAGCATGATGGTGTGTGTGCGTGAGTGTGAGTGACAGTTTTGCAGCTTGCAGAGTCTTGTTTTCACTTTATGATGCCTTATCAGACATGTCTGTGACGCAGATTGCGACCTTCTTGTTGAATGCTGTCAGATATTTGGTCGAAAATTGGTGAAATATATGAAGGCTTGTTCAACTGATTGATTAAATGAAGTACTTGAACTACTTGAACTCAGTATTTCGGTTCATATTTTAGTCAAATTAAACAAATGATTGTTTCACTAGCTGGATGGGCTTTCTTTAGACATCAATTTGGTGACACACACACACAACCCACAGCAAGAGGAAAAGTTGACTCACCAGCTGATGGCGTTGTTTCCGATCAGCAATCGAAGCACAATGCTGCCCTCTGCTGAGCAAAACTGGAACTGAAGGCTTCTGAAAAGGCGAGGCCCCAAGGAGACTTTATATCCTGTGCCAACAGCAGAAATACTAGCAAACGTCATACTTGCATTTCTGAGATGTTTTGATTATTGGTTAAAATTTTCTGTCCAGTGTGTATTAATATTTTTGGACCAGGCTCACTGACTCGGTTTGCTTTGATCTTCATCGTTGCCTCTGCTATCGCTCATCTTCCTTTTGAGTTTACCAACCAGTCAAGCCCAGTGATGCTGCGGAGAGCGAGAGCTGTCCTCCTGCAGGGAAAGGAAATCAGCATCTCCGTAAAGCTGGTCAGCAGGGGGCAGATTGAGGCGCTTCACATTATCCTGGCAGCTGAATTTGGACCAGATGAGACAAAGTTGACCAACCTCAGCAGATGACGTGGTTCCCTAAATACTCACTGCCCCGAGGACACTTTATGTTCGACTTAAAGAACCACATTTAACAGCATGTTTACTATCCAGCAATATGGGAAAACAGGAGCAACTTACAAGAACTAAAGGATGTAAAGTGTTTTGTGAGATTTTAGAATTTATCTTTAGTTCATGTTTTATCTTATTTACATGTACTTTTTATCTATTGATTGGATATATCATGCATTAACTATTAAGTGGTGGATTTGTGAAATCTAGGTTTGTGTTTCTCCCTGATGCATAGAAATGAGAAAAAAGGTTGATTCATTCATCTAGAAAGCATTTACTCTTCCTCTAAATCTTTGGACGTTGATCTCCAAATGAAAAGAAAAACAATTATTTCACCTGAAAAACAAAACTTGGGACAACTGAGCAGGGAATTAAGAACGGATCTAAGAGGTTTTTCTAACATCGTCTCTGTTTCAGGAGCAGATGTGAGAGTCGCAGCTCGTTTCCTGGACACGTCTGTCTTTTGTTGATTGAATCTGACTTCCTGTCCTCACCTTGTGAATCACCAACTAAACTTCAACCTGTAGTTGTTCCTGTGGCTTTGACACCTTTGTCCAATACACTGTCTTTCAGAAATAACCATATCCTATCCTTCCTGTAGAGGGTGTCAGTGACTCTCTCATCATCTCCATGATTTTCTAGGCCATGCTTATACTGACATTGTGGCACTTAATTATTAAATATCTTGGTTTTGTGCAGTCTGTCTTTTCTGGGAAGCTGAATTTTAGGTCATTATTTGTTGTAATGAACAAAAAGGTCGTCAATTGCAAGATGAGATTTGAATCGGGATTCATTTAGCTGTGAGACATCAACGCTCACCACTGAACACACTGCATGTTAGTAGTATTTAAAGGGCAGTATTATGGATCTTCCAGGCACATAGTGCCATTTCATAGCACAATCCAATAACTATGTTACGTTCAGTTGTGAAAATTTTGTATGTACCAAACATAACTTAAAATAAATTTCACTCAGTACTATAACGGCTTGAGATTGGGCCTCTATTAAAAACTCCTGCCCTTCTGAAACTCCGCCTTTGGGGAGTCATCACACCGCTCCTCTGTTAACCCTTTAACAGCAATTACATTTCTGCAATCTGATGGCAACAGTTGTTTCTTAGTGGTGGGCTTGGGAATATTTTGAACCCCAGTAAACACACTGCTGAGGGATACTTTGTATCCATCAGCTGAGATAATATATCCTGAAAATGTAACACTTCCCTGCACAAATTTCAAATTTGACAAGCTCACTTTGTGTCCAAAAGCATGTAAATGTTTCAGTGTATTTTGTCCACTCAGCAGCAGCTTGGCTGCAGATGAGGATCTCATCAACATGCTGAAACGGTGCAGCACCATCACACAGGCCGAGAGAGTCTAAACTGTTTTTCAGCGCAGCCTTAGAGATTGTAGGACTCACGAAGAAAACTTTGACATCAGGTGGAATTTGGGACAAAACAGTATTTTGAAGGATGTATCCAGTTGGAGCTTGAGCTTGAATTGAATTCACGGCCTGGAAGTCTTGAACAGAACGCCACTCGGTCGGCTGACCTGGACCTCTCAGTGGTGCGCACAAAAAAAAGTTTCACATGTAGCAATAATGCCACAGGCTTTAACAGAATGTCCTGTTTTGCTTATTTTTGGAAGGATCACAGTCTTATCAGCCCTACGTGTTGGTAGCCTTGAGGCTCCAGCCAGGACTGTGTTCAAGAGGCTTTTAGATATAGGAACAGTTCAGTTGGAGCCTTAAAGTCTGAGGTTAGTCCTACAGTTCTATAATATTTAAAACATTATTGTCGGGTCAGAGGTCGGATGAGTCCAGCCAGTCACTGTCACACGTAGTTTGACCTGTGAGATGACGCTGTAAGGGACGCAACGCAAGTCTGGGATGTAAAACAAAGACAGCTGGGCAGAGGACAGACAGACAAAAGGGCAGCAGCTGGTGCTGTCCAAAACCACACAGTTCAGAGTGAATTCAAAATGTCGTATCGCCCGATAAGCGTTCAGACCTCCGCCCGTCCCCAGATCAATCCTCGGTGCATCATCGTCAATACGAAGCAGATCTATCTGACCCCAGAATGACATTTTACACCGCGAGGTGATATCAGATGGCATTTGTGGAAGGCTGCCTGAAAATTGTCATCATGCGAACGACTGGAGCCGATCCTGAACCTTTGTGATTGGTTCCAGTGTTAATTGTATGGTTTACTGTCGCCCAAAACGATTTGAGTTGCGTTTACGTCACCCCGAATACTGCAACAGCTCACGATGCAGGAGACGAGCAGGGATGCAGAAATGATCAGTTCGCCACACCTAATTGATTTCATTTGAGATAACATGCGCTGAGTCAGCTCTCCTCCTTCCACGTCTTCACCTGCGTCACGCTGCTACTAAAAGCTCCCTATCGCGAGGCGATTCGGTGCACCTGGAAAAATAATTAGCTCGAGATGCACAGCTCGACCTCTGGAGTCGCCTGATGTGTGTGTGTGTGTGTGCGTGTGTGCGTGTGCGTGTGTGTGTGTGTGAAGGAAGAATGATCTCACCCATCTCTGCTGACATCTCCCCTCTCTGCTCAGGCCCAGTTTAGACGTAAGGACTCTGAATTCAGGGAATCAGTATGAACAAAGATTCACTGATCTGTAACAATATCAGCTTCTCATAAACTGACCTCGTGTGTTTGTTTGTTTTTTGTTTTTTTTCCCCCTCCTCAGTGCTTCTGTGTGCATGGGTGAGAGTCTGGGTGAGAGCAAACAATCGTTGCTAGGGAAAGATGGATTATACAGCCGATGTGCCGCGAACCTGTTTGTACACGACCAGATGACCAAAGGTAATGACTAACAACTCACTCTATAGAGAAGCCACACCTCATTAAAATGAAACCTGGAGTGTCCATTACTACAGCAGCAGCACTAGCGTCGTGCTCCATTGTTACGGGCTGATGCTGTTTCTTTGCTGTGACTGTTGAGGCCTCCGTAGTTTCAAGGAGGGTGAAAAGTCACGGCCATCCCTCCATCCAAGCAGTGGTCTCCGGATCGTTGCACTCGTTTAAAACCGTTGACACACTGTTTCCGCCAGTAAGCAACCTGAGCTTGGCGTTATTGTTTCCACGAATAACTGCAATTGTCGCAGTTTGACGAGATGAGAGGGCGTACTGTGTGATAATGCCCTTTTTATAAAAAGAAAGCTGTTCAACAGACTTATTACACTGGTTAACAGCTAAAAAAAAATTCTCTGGGGTTTCTCAGCTGTTTTAGTGTCATTTTGATGTTCTGAATCCAAAAATCGCATTGGTTCTGCTCAATCAGATCAACTTTCTGAACCATGGATGCAACATGACCATCAAAAAGCAGTGACTTGTTCTCACATCTGGATCCTGAGAATCTGGGATCAGTGAGTGCAGAGCAGGAGGAGAGACGCCACCGGGACGGAAAAGAGACGGAGAGTTCAGCACAAGCAAGACGTAATCTTCCATTTACATGTGCTTCTCCTTGTCAGTGTTTATTATTCAATCTACAGAAATCCAAATTTGTGACATTTAACTAATGTACTCTATTAGAAAATTTTTCTCCTAAAACATTTTTTTTAATGAGAAATGTTAACTGATTATGTCATCAATTTAGTCAGAAGATCAGATTTCTGTAAATCAAATTAAAATAAAAACTTGACCTGACTGACAAAAACGGATGTCATTTTTTGGATTCAGCAGTGCAAATAGTCCTAAATCAGTTGTAAAAAAACATAAGACAACTTCCAAAACATAATGTTTATTGTGACCCAGTGTTATCTCATTAATCCAGCTATTTGCATCATTTTTTGACCGGTGAAATTAGTATGAAACTTTGAAGACCGTGACATGTCACAGAAAAAAAGCTGTTTCGGCTCGCAAAAGTTTCCATCCTCCGGGTACTTGCAACCACCAAGTGTGATGCATTTGTTTTGTTGTTGTTGTTGTTGTTGTTGTTGTTGTTTTTTAGGATTCTGCATAATTTTATCAAGTGATTTTCAAACAATCTGTTGGAACAAGGTGCTCTGATCAGATTAAACCAAAAATCGAAACAAAAAAGATCCTTTTTGCTCCACTGCAAAGGTAACAAAAGATGCCAA
This sequence comes from Poeciliopsis turrubarensis, assembly GCA_010277015.1. Classification (NCBI taxonomy): domain Eukaryota; kingdom Metazoa; phylum Chordata; class Actinopteri; order Cyprinodontiformes; family Poeciliidae; genus Poeciliopsis; species Poeciliopsis turrubarensis. The sequence goes on along the minus strand of VMRN01000010.1, from coordinate 4,945,836 downwards.
AATGTTAGCCGACTTGCTATGTGTGGCGTGATATATGAACCGCATGAGCACCATGAACAGCTCATCTACATGGAGAAAAATGGTGATTGGTGACTGTATGTTGCCGTGGAGATGCTATTCATCAGGAGGGACAAGGAATCGCATCAGAGGTGATGGACAAACAGAGAACAAGACAAAGTAACAAAGAGAAAAACAGTTGGATTGCTAAAAACATGAGGAGGAGGCAAATATTTACTTTGTAGCAGGATGGTGATCCTGCTACAAAGGAACATCCATCATAGGCAGAGCTACAATAGAAGGGCATAAGTTTATGTTCTTGAGTAAAAGACCCAAATAAAGATCTGAAGCTAATTGAGAATCTACGGGGGGAAACTGTTTATCAGAGTTTTTTAAGCCGCAGCCTGCATGTCAGAAAAGGTCTGGGTTTGAAAGAGCAACATTTTCTGGACAGTGACCAGGCCATTAGCCTGCTGGTTCCTTTTTAACGTTCGCTTCTTTGTGTTTCATTCTCACTTCCTCTGCTTGCCTTCATTTCGTACGGTGCCTGGTGTGTCATCGGAGAATAACGTGGTTTGTAGCGACTGCATGTGCTTCATTCTGAAGCGTTTTCTTTGTTTTTAGGGGGGTTTCGTCAGTAATGTTTTCATTTGAATATGTTTGTATGATTTGGCTGCGACAGACTGGCGACCTGTCCAGGGTGTACCCCGCCTCTCGCCCGGAACGCAGCTGGAGATAGGCACCAGCAACTCCCGACCCCGTTAGGGAGAAGGGTGACGGAAAATGGATGGATGGATGGATGTATGATTTGGTGGCGTTACATTTAAGTCATAAACACGTTTTTGTTTGGTTTTGCTGTTTGGTTGTCCCTTCTTCTCGTAGCAAACCTCCCTGGATGTGCAGCTCAGATTACAGACCACACTTCCAGAAGTCATTTATTACCACGATTATATCACTGCACTTAAGTTGGCTCTTATATTCCCTCTCTGACATTAGCAAACAAAACTCACTGTGTGTGTGAGTGTGTGTGTTTTGTGTGAGTCATGGGTCTTTCCCGGGTTCAATTTTCCACAACTAACTCTAAAACAATATCCATAAAAAAAAACATTTATGATCCTGATCGTGTCACCTCTGAAGTGATCTTGTAGTGAGGAAATAGTAAACTGCATGAGCAGGAGACACGCTTGCTGCATGGAACGCCTCACAAAAATATTCGTACCCGTTCGTAACATATTGTGACTTCACACTGGCATTTTTGCCAAACTTAACTATATATATTTTTTTAATACTTTGTGATAGGTTAAAACAAAAGAAAAATAAAGCTTTCAAATTAAAAATATATTTCTTAAGATTCTTTCCCTTTGACTGTCATCTGATAGTCATTGTTCAAGCTTGATTTCATTTCCAAAAAGAAATTTAATAGTAGGTCTCTGTGCCAAATATTGACCACAAATGCAAACCAAACATTTTCACCTGAGCAACAGGTTGTGTTGCACCATAAAAATAAATAAATAAATAAATAAATCACAATTGAATCTATAGAGGGTCACTGTTACATAAAGCGTGAAAACGTCTTAAGTTGTTATCATTGCTATCATCTCTATTTCATTACGCAGATTTGATTCATGAGCAGAAACCAAACAAAAGAGTGGATTAATGTGACGCACTGCATCTAACTCATAGTACTATGGCAAGCGAGATCAGGAACGGTATGCATGTCCGCTGTTTTATTTCAAAATTGGGCCCCTGAGGGCCCCCCTTTCGACGTCCGGCTGGGCTTCACGGCGGGAAGGAGGAGCTGTCCGGGGTGCTGAAGCTTTTCCTGACGCCTGAGGACAGACAGGCGGCAGGATGCGCCTCACAGAGCTCCTCCAAGCGCAATCTGCCTGTTCAAGCGCAGACAGGAGGCGGACAAAAGCTCAGACACGCGAGAACGACTCCTGATTGCAACATGACGGCCGCGCGCGGACGAAAAAATGCACGTGAGGCAGATGCTGCAGCGCATCCGCCTTCAATGGTGACGATCATGAACATGCACAAAACATGTGATCAGATGGGATCTTCGTTGGATGCGGCTGTATTGTCTGCTTTTCTAACTCTCGTGTGATATTTTTAGTCCTCCCGTTTGGACGTTCTCCTTCAGGAACTAGCACCCAATCTCAACAGAGGTGGGCGCCGGACTGACGTCAGAGTACAAGTAATTTGACGTGTAAGCCCCCCCCCCCCCCCTCACCTCCCCTCCTGCCAACATCACGACCACAGACGCGCACTGACACCGAGCCCAACCTTTCAGCAGCGCTTCCTCTCCCACAACCAGCTGGTTCCTTCCACCTCAGAGAGCGGCTTTCATTAGGAACACCCTGAACTTAACGACCGATTCATCCATTTATGTGATTATTAGAACTGCGCAACGTTTACATCTCGCAGGGTTTTCTTTTCTTTTTCTTTTTTAATTTATTCCCCTCTTTTTTGTGTGTGTGTGTAGAGATTATCTCTCTCTATATATTTTTTTTTTCTCATCTTGTTGATTTCCCTCTGACATGGAAGTGAGATGCCGTCCAGCGGTGATGTGTTGTGTTCTCGCCGTCCTCTGCTCCGCGCTGTGCCGCTGCCAGGCGCTGTCTTACGCGGACAGGCAGTACCTGAACGAGTGGGCCGTGGAGATCCCCGGCGGGCTGTCCGAAGCCGAGGCCATCGCCAAGGAGCTGGACTACCAGCTGGTCCGACAGGTAGGCGACGCCCCGAAGCACCAGCTTTAATTCAAAAATAATGATGATGATAATAATAATCTATTTTTAGTGGGAACAACAACAACAAAAAAGTGTGTCTGACGTAGGAGTGTTTTAACGTAGGCAGAGCCAGAACAAGAAAAGTAAGGTTTTATTTTTAAATGAAACGTCTCATTTCACTGAGACAAAAAAAAAAAAAAAAAAAAAACTGGGCTCGGATTTTTTTTCTTTTTTTTTTTTTTTTTTTTTTAATCTTAATCAAGCAAATCAAATGGACCAGTCAAAGATTTCTGAATTGTACCACTTTTACTTAAAAACAGGCTATGAGACTCAGAGCTCTGTATTATTATTGTTTTCAGATAAAAGGGCATAGTGGAGGAGAACAACACAGTCTGCATAACAGCTGTTACTTCATATATCTGCTCCTGTCCTCCACTGGGTACAAATGTCCATCAGTCCACTTATTCTAAACATGGCAAAACCCTGCTCAATCTGCTGACATTCCCTCGGCGATTTTGATTTGCGGCTATGCATTCCCAGTTTGCCACAAGCCACGTAGAGACACGGCAGAGGTGGTGAAGGAGCTTGTCAGATCACACTGGCTTTTAGACATGGTAGTGGCAGCATCATGCTTTGGAATTTGTTTCTTTAGCAGAGAAATTTTAGTTTAGCAGGAATGAAGACGTAAGGAGAGGTCTGAACTCTTTGGAGCCTGTTGCACTGGGCATCGATTGGTGTCCTTCAGCAGTCTTTATATGCAGTTTGTTTTCCAAGGATCTTGTTTTTCAAGATTTATGTGTTAAGATTAAAATTGGTCTGATCCTTTATGCGTCAACAGTTTGGCCGTTGCAAGCTTTAATGTCCCTGAAGTTGCTGGTCTGATTTGTGTGGATTCTTTTTATCCTCATTTGTAAAAAATAAAATAAACAAAAGCCTGTGAAGCACCCACTGCTTATCCTGTTACAAACTGATCTACAGCCACGTACCATTATATATAATATAATTAGTTGAAATAAAGAGCAAAGAAATAAGAGTGCATCACCAAATGGTTGATTTTATGTGACTTCCAGTGGAGCAGTATGCTTATCTGTCCAACATCTGACGCTCCCTGCAGATTGGGGCCCTGGAAAACCTCTTCCTGTTCAAACATGGCAGCCACCCTCGCAGAGCGAGACGCGCCGCGGAGCACATCACCAGGCAGCTCTCGGAGGATGACCGGGTGGGTTTTCGAGCCTCGGGCTCGTCCTGTACCCGTAAGCGCTGGAGCTCTGGAGAGATTTCAAGCCTCTTGGTTTGTCGGCGCAGGTGTTGTGGGCAGAGCAGCAGTACGAGAAGCGACGAGGCAAGCGGGCGGCCCTGAGGGAATGCAAGGACTGCTCAGTGGACAAACTTTTTGACGACCCCATGTGGAACGAGCAGTGGTACCTGGTGAGTTGTAGTTTGCTTCCAAGGCTGTCGAAAAACCCATTTGAACATCTTCAGTTTGATGTCAGAGGTCACTTTCAGCGGATACATTTGTCTTCCAGTGGTGTGTGGATGCTGCACATTTGTGATTGTGGTTCGAGGGTCATTTACTCCCTGGTCATATGATGCATACTTTGGCTCTGCAGATTGTCTGCTCTCCTCAGAGACCCGCATGGATTCGAAAGCTGGACGGATCCACGCTCTCGCTGCTTTGTCCCGTAGCCTTTCGAGTAGAGATGAATGGGAACACCTCTGCATGTTTCACACGTAAAGCATCAGCTGGCTCGTGTGAATTAGTCCAAGTGTTGCGATGGAGAGAGTAAACAGTGAATACGCTGCATATGTATGCAAACGGACGTTAGATTGCAATACGGAGGGGCAGAAAAAGCATTCTATCATGCAGCAACAGCCAAGAGAGCTATTTGCTTAATTGGTCACACGGTCCCTTGTGGAGATGAGAGGGTTTGGAGAGACCGTAATCCAGTCGGATGGGGTAGGCCAGAGCACAACGCATTAAATCCTAATTTAAACCACGACGGGACATTTCGACTATCTGAGGGCATGTAGTTAGAGGAAAGACTGCAATCAAAGCCTTCTTTCTCATATATTCCCACCTTGGAAAAAGTTTTCTTTCGCCCAGGAGCTTTTAGGACTTCTTTTACGACAGCTGGTTGTTTTCTATTGTATTTTATTAGGGCTAAGCAGTCAAATTAGGCTTAAATGCAAAAACATACAGCACATTATTGTCAGTTATTTGTCTGGAAAATCCTCCTTTTCTTTCTGCACGATTTCACGTCGATCTGTCGCGTAAAATCCCAGCTTTGAAGTTTTAGTTGCAAAGTTCACGCTTGATTTTTTTTTTTTTTTTTTTAAACATTCAAATACAAACATTTGAAAAGTGTAGCATGCGTTTGTGTTCACCTCTTGAAACTTAGTGTGGCTGGATGAAGTGACTGAACTTCAGATTTCAGGTGTTATTCTCGGTTGGACTTGAGTCTGGACTTTGACTGGGCCATCCCAACAGATGGACATGCTCTGCTCTTAACCGATGGTGTGGTTCATATTTTTCGAAGGAAAAATTTTGTTAGCACCTACATCCAAATCCATTTTATTTTTGGTTTTGTGTTTGTTTGTTTGTTTTTTTTCTCGTTTCATTTATTGTTTTTGGTTACTACATTTTACTTTGAATACTGAAGACATCTTCCCGTTCCAGTGTTGAGTCTGTGAGAGGGCATTATTATGCAATTATCAATATATCACTGGAGAATCATCTCAAAAGAGCAATATTATCATTTACTAGAGTAATTACTGAGACAGTTTATTGAGCAGTATAAGATTGTTACAAGTCTGTCTGACGACAAGCTACATTGAAAACAAATCCTTTTAAAGCAGTAAAATGCCTTGCATTTTCCAAAACAAAGGAAACTTCAAGTTATTAACTTCAACCTGCGATTTAAGGAATATTATATCCTTTGAGCTACTTTTCTGGGAATAACGTGGCAAACAGAGGCAGAGGAGGAGCATGTTCACCATCGGCTGTTCAGCTACAGGGAACAGATGTGCTCTGTTATTGACCGGATCACCTCACATGACCTGGATCAACGGGTCAATCAGGTGAGACCGATCAGTTACCGAAGAGAGTAAATCCTTATTTTTGCCAGTTTTGGGACTTAAATGTCATCGAATTCTTTCCACAAATTGGACTTTTTTAAAAAATCATTATTAGATATGTGGACGTCTAAAAGACAGATCCGTTCTCTGGGCCTCCACTCTTTTTATTTTTTTTTTTGCACCTGCACTAACAGAACATGAGTCACGCTTGCGGCGACCGAGAAAGCAAATTGAGGTGAATCAGCTTTCCCAATGAGGGATGATGACACTAATGGGATCGGCGTCAAAGCGCCGCTTTTTGTATTTCCACATCAAGCCGTGTCTGTGTCACCGGGAGGACCGGGTTACGACTGGATGCAAAAAAAAAAAAAAAAAAAACACAAAACAAAACCTGGCAGCAGATTGGACAACCGACCGGAGGCATCCCTCTGTTTTTAACATTGTGGCATAAGGCGTTTCCTCACAGAGCCGGCGAAGGAAAATGATTAGATGACACAAAGACTGAGAGGTCATAAAAGACAGAAGTGACAGCGATACTGGCGGACCCGATGGGTGCTGATACTGGAGTTAGGGTGGAGCTCTGTGATGCGATCAGAGGCAGAGAGCTGCAGCAGAGAGGGAGAGATGAAGTGTCTTTATTTACAATGAGTGGGTGACTGCATGAGCCTAATTAGGGGGTGACTCATACATGTGGCCTGAAATCCCTCTCTCATGCATGGCTGCGAGGTTGTGGGTCTGTGTTAATAGTGCGTCTCTTTGGGCGTTTGTCTATATGACGGTATGGATTCTTGTCCTGAGCGAAAGAGCTGCGATAGGTGAGAGGAGGGGGGTGGGAGCAGGGAATCAAAGCAGAGGCCAATGCATCGCAGGGATGACTCATATCTGGTGAGGTGTTCTGCAGCGTAACAAACAAAGTGCAGAGCTCTTTTTTTAGTCTCGGCTTCTTCCAGCTCTGAACCACAAACACTTCTCGCAGCGGGAAAAGGGAAGGCTGTCGTTCAGTCGTCCTCGTCTCTCTCTGATTGTGTTCATGGAATCACCAGATGTGAGCTGAGCTTCCCTCTCCTCCCCACGCCCATGTCGATGTGCACCGGTGTGAGTCTTGAGCCTGCAGGTTTCGTATTGAAAAGCACAAACGGCTCAATTATTTTGACCTTCCAGTCACACTCTGCCTGTGAGTGGTTGTGCAGCAGCAGGAGTGGATTCAAACTCCAACAAAGAAAAAAAGGGCTGACAGCCCAGGGATAAATGTCTGTAAAGGTCAGCGGACTCAGCGGGGCGGAGGGAGGAGAAGTTCAGCTGACGCGCATTACGATAATTCCTGAAAAGCCTTGTTCAGGTGAAGCCGTCAGAAAGAGATAAGAAGGTGGGGATGGGGGGTTATCATAATTATTAATTCAAGTTTTTTCTTTTTCCGTCCTCCACATCCAGCAAGACACACGGTCGTCGTCCCAGCTGCCGAAGCTGGACCTGCACGTGATCCCCGTCTGGCAGAAGGGCATCACGGGGAAGGGAGTGGTCATCACCGTCCTCGACGACGGACTGGAGTGGAACCACACGGACATCTATGCCAATTACGTAAGACACCGTTTCCATGGAGACAGCCTCCGTCGTCTGGGCCCGTCGTTGCCGTGGCGACGCGCGCCGGCGACACCTCGCGAGGCGTTTCGCAGAGGCAGTGATGAGCGTGCTGATGCCTGTCGGCTCAGGGGCCTCCAGGCTTCATGGTTTCGAAACGCATTTCTTAGTGGGTTTTTCTGCATCTGCGAGGCCTCTCTGACTCTTTTATTTGTTTATTTCATAAAACAATTCCAGTCAACAGTGGGATATAGTATGAAAGCGGCGCTTTCAGGAACCATGCACACAGCAAAGAAAAGGAAAGAAAAGCAGAGAGCGAATTATGTGTGACAACAGCTCCTAATGCGATTAGGCAAATGCTTATTAATCCAGAGATCAATCAGGCAGGATGCTTATTCATAATAATCAGGGCAAATTGTCAGCATTCATTTGCATAATTTATAAGCAGTAAAATGACAGTCACAGGCATCTGATTTCATTGGATATGGAAGCTGTTACTGTGAACCAGAGGCAACAGGATGACAGTGAAGCTCTTTATTTCAGTGTTTCATAAGAGCAGGAAATAAAAGACCACAGCAGCCTGTCAACTCATGACAAAGTTGTCTGTCAAAAACAATTACAGAATTATAATATTCTGCATCAGATTCTTCTTCATATGAAAAAATTCACCCAGTTCCCTTTTATTTCTTTAAAGGATCCGGCAGCCAGTTACGACTTCAACGACAACGACCCAGATCCTTTCCCCAGATACGACTCCACCAACGAAAACAAGTGAGTCCAGATTATACCGTTAACCAATCTCAACTTTTCTGGTGCCTCAGACTGAGTTAAACAATTCAATCGTATGTATTTATGTCTTTATTGTTTCACTCATTTATTTATTTATTTCAATTTTGGATGTTTGTGGTTTTACGATGCGAAGCACTTTGAACTGCCATGTTGCTGAAATGTGCTATACGTATAATTTGCTATGACTTTTATTTATCTATGTATTTATATATTTGGGTAAATATTCCATAAAGAGATTGTTTACGGAAGATATACTTGATTTAGCTATTTATTTGGTTAAAAACCAAACCTTTCTTAGAGGAAATTAAGATATATTTCTCTTTTCCATTTAGGCATGGCACTAGGTGTGCAGGTGAGATTGCAATGCAGGCCGACAACAACAAATGTGGCGTCGGGGTGGCGTACAACTCCAAGGTTGGAGGTGAGAGCTTTTGCTGTGAGCTAAATGTGAGCATATCCATTCAGCTTTATCCACCTCATGACACTGTGTGTGTTTTATCTTAGCTTTTGTCTGTTTTTACAAGCGGCAGTGTTTGGTTTTGAAATTAAAGATGTAACTCGAGTATTTTCGATTTTGTCTCACCTTTGACTTCCTCTGAACTCTCAACTTGACCCTGATCATCCGAACCTTTTCCTTCGTACCACACGGCTGCTTTCCTGTCAAAGTCTTACTTCTCTGGAGAACCCGAGATAATGTCATAGCCATAAAAGTGTGTTGAACTTTAATATTTCTGCTGTTTTTTTTCACCCTCAGGAATTCGCATGCTGGACGGGATTGTGACGGACGCCATCGAGGCGAGCTCCATTGGGTTCAACCCCAACCATGTGGACATCTACAGCGCCAGCTGGGGGCCCAACGACGACGGCAAGACCGTGGAGGGTCCTGGCCGCCTGGCCCAGAAAGCATTTGAATACGGTATTCAGCAGGTACAGAAAACACAACACAGATACCATTTTGTACCAGAAAAGTATACATGCAAAAGCTTTGACCAGAGCTTTTGGTCTGGCATTGACTCAGAGGTAATGACAACAAATGCATGTAGCACATATTTTTTTATTATTTCATTTTATTTATTTTTTAAATCCTTTCTTCAGAATTCGGCGTTACTTTGTGCAAATAATTCCCCAAATCACTCTGACGTTTGTCGATGTAACATGTCAAAATGGTTCCAGATTCAGGGAGTTTGGATACTTCTGCAAACTGCGGCATATTTAGATGGTGGGGTCTGCTAACGGGCGCAATTACATGCAGCAGCGGTGAGAGTCAAATGGATCGGGATTGTTAGAAACGGTGCAGTGAGCTGCTAAGTGTGAAGATTTTAATGACAAGAATGTCATCAGCTGTAAACGATGCACTGACGCTAATTGAACTCTTTCTCTGAACCATCAAACTACATCCTAAGCTGTCGGACTTTTTTATATATATATCTTTCATAGAAAACAACTGTTTTATTGCATTTTAAACATTGTTTGGGATCAGTTTTAGATTCTAACCAGCAGGAGGTTGTCTGATCCTCACAACCCAGTATTCTCCTTTCGCTCTCTGTTTCGTGTTGTGTAGGGTCGCAACGGGAAAGGCTCCATCTTCGTCTGGGCATCGGGTAATGGAGGTCGCCAGGGCGATAACTGTGACTGCGACGGCTACACAGACAGCATCTACACCATCTCAATCAGCAGCGCCTCCCAGCAGGGCCTGTCGCCGTGGTACGCCGAGAAGTGCTCCTCCACTCTGGCTACGGCGTACAGCAGCGGAGACTACACCGACCAGAGGATCGTAAGTACAGAGAGAGAGAGAGAGAGAGAGAGAGAGAGAGAGAGAGAGAGAGACAAAGCTCAACCACCTCAGGACTTTCTTCATCCAGTCTTCTTTGCTGTTTTTGCCTTCAGACCAGCGCCGATCTTCACAACGACTGCACTCAGACTCACACTGGAACCTCGGCTTCCGCCCCACTGGCTGCTGGGATTTTCGCCCTCGCACTGGAACAAAAGTATGAGACCCTGCAACTCACTTAGCAAATCGAAGCCTTGTTTCGTACGTTTCCATACATGCTCACTGGTCTGCTGGTGTTTGCTGCCTCAGTCCAGAGCTCACGTGGAGAGACCTGCAGCACATCGTGGTGTGGACCTCGGAGTTCGACCCGCTGGCCAATAACCCGGGCTGGAAGAGGAACGGAGCGGGGCTGATGGTGAACAGCCGCTTCGGTTTCGGGCTTCTCAACGCCAAAGCACTGGTGGACCTGGCAGACCCAGCGGTGTGGAAACACGCGCCGGAGAAGAAGCAGTGCATCGTCAGAGACGACTCTTTTCAGCCGAGGTACAGAGAACATTTTGAGGCAGAGGTAATACATTCTGCTGCGTAATCCAGCACAGGAGAGCACTAGAGTAAAAAAAAAAAAAAAAAAGTTTATGTTGATTCTTCACTTTATGGTGGATTAGCAGTCTCAGTATCCCCAACACACATGTTCTGATTACCTTGCGTTGCCCCTGTTTAATCCCAAAGATTTGCCTCTCCATTTCCTCTGCTCTGCTTAGCAGTCTGGACGGCCCCTCTGGCTTCATGCCAGCTCAAACGCATAAATCCTTTCATTCATATCTGGGAGAGATTGGGATTAGTTGCTTTTTGCAAATGAATGACCAAATGCTGCTAAATCTGCAGACGCATATTGTGTGCACTTGCGACTGCCGCTAAACGTGCAACATGGCGGCATGTGACGAGTGCAACTAGGACGGTAAATACACTGATCGGGTGTCAGGTCTTGACCGGCGTGGCCATCCTGACTAGTGTGGAGATATGCAAGATCAAGAGGATGATGAGTAGGTCTGTGAAAATGTTGGATGAAGTCACTCAAGTCTGAGATGGTGAGAAAAAAACTTTCTAGTGTATCACTTTTTCATGAACATCACAGACCCCAATTGAAAGAAATGTCTTATAATTTAATATTTAGGTGAAAAATAGGAGAATTTGTTTTGTGGGCAGTACAAAGCAAAAAAACAAACAAACAAACAAGCCTGTTAAAAGAAGATTGTTTCCCCTCCAAATGTAAACAGTTGAAAGGAGTTGAGTCATGATACGGTACGCTTTTAATAATTCTCCTTCCTTAATAATAGAAATGTCCCGAGTCAGGAACCATGTGACGTCCTTGGGTTTGTCGAGAAGTGTTGTTTGCGTCGCGGCCGCAGCTAATTCAATGCGTCCCGCAGGGAGCTGAAGGCGGCGGGAGAGATCACCATAGAGATCCCAACCAAAGCCTGCGAGGGCCAGGAGAACGCCATCCGCTCCCTGGAGCACGTGCAGGTGGAGGCCAGCATTGAATACACCCGGAGAGGAGACCTGCACATCACGCTTACCTCCCCCGCAGGTCAGAGATGCGCACACACACACACGAACACAAGGATGTGCGACAAACAACAAACCCCGATGTGGTTGTAAACAGTCCGGTCCTTTGGGTGTTGCCTCAGGTACAACCACTGTACTTCTGGCCGAGAGAGAAAGAGACACGTCATCCAATGGCTTCAAAAACTGGGACTTTATGTCGGTACACACATGGGGAGAAAACCCTGCTGGTACTTGGACTTTGAAGATCACAGATACTGTGAGGGTTTTGTTTGTTTTTTTTTTCATTATTTTACAAATCGGTGCATAATATTGCTTGTTTTGTGGATTTATTGAGCATCTCCTATTGCTTTTTTAAGCCCTCTTATTCTTTTACGCAGTCAGGGCGAATGGAGAACAAGGGGAAGATCTTGAACTGGAAGCTGATACTCCACGGAACATCGGAGAAGCCGGAACACATGAAGAAACCTCGAGTCTACATTCCTTACAATGCCGTTCAGAATGACCGCCGTGGCGTGGAGCACATGGATGACATGATGGAGGTGAGCTTTGAACTTTTTCTGATGTCATCATACAGCCAAAAACTTTAAGGCGTTTTCATTGGGATTTGAGCTGAACGACTTTTTGCTGCAATTGCACCTTTAGGTCTTTAGTAATACGTCTTTACCGCCTTTGGACATGCACAGAGTATTTTTTGCCCCAATCGTCTTTGCAAATTCAGCCACTGGCTGGAGAGCAGCAGTATGCAAAACATTTATTTCCAAGAGTCCTCGTTAGATTTAGGTCAGGATAATGACTGCACCATTCTAACACATAAAGTGCCTTAACTAAACTGGTGAATTGTAGCTCGTGCTGTACTCTTAGACTTGCTGCTCTAATAGGTTTTCTTCAAGGATGGCCCAGCTTTTAAAGAACTTTTGGAAAATATTCACCTCCTTCACTTTCTCCACTTTTTGTATGTTACAGCCTTTTTCCAAATTTTATTAAAATATCTTCGAAATTCTACACAGAAATACCGAATAACTACGACAACAGTGGCAGAAATTTGTAGAGATATTTGTAAAATCCCATTTATGCGAGTAATGTCTATTTACATATGTTTTACAGAGAGGTTTTTGTGTAGCCTGACAAATGGCAGCACGGGTATTTGTCAAGATAAGATGCAAAACTCGGCCGCAGGCTCAAAGCTCGCTGGTCCTGGTGCCGTCTCAGATTAAGACTCATTTCTCGGTTCTCTGTCCAATCCTTAAAGACGAGACAAATTTTTGTCTTGCACGCTCTCACATCAGTTCTGCTAAAGCCAAAATGAAACACAACGCAATCTGCACGCACATTCTGAAGATTATCTCTTTTTCTTTTTTTTTTTTTCTTACAATCTGCGTCATGACCAAATGCCGTGTCTTCTTTGTGTCTTGCTGGTGACACAGGAGTCCACGCAGCCCCGCCCCCGTCAGAAGTCCGAGGCTGCAGAACCCTCTGCTTCAGTCTCAGAGAAGGAGTCCAAAAGCCCCTCAAGCGGCTCCCCACGCCCCCCTCCCCTGGCCCTGCTGCGTCTCCTTCAGACGGCTTTCAAACACCATGCCGCCGCGTCGCAGTTTCCCCGGGCCACAGCGAGGCCCCTCTCTGCCCGAAGGAAGCAGCAGCAGCAGCAGCAGCAGCAAAGCCGGGGTTTTCTCCCTCTTCCTACAAAACTCCCAGCTCATAAGCTGTACCACGCTCTGGACTTGATCAACAAGTTCAGCGGCCCGGGGGACAGCCTCTACAGTGACTACAGTGACGGCTTCTACAACATCAAGCCGTACAAGCACAGAAACGACCGGCTGCTGCAGGCACTGTTTGAAATGTTGGACGACTAGAAGAAGCCAGGGAGGCGCTAGACGCAGGAGGGAGAGGAGAGGAGAGGAGAGGAGAGGAGAGGAGAGGAGAGGAGAGGAGAGGAGAGGAGAGGAGAGGAGAGGAGAGGAGAGGAGAGGAGAGGAGAGGAGAGGAGAGGATTGGGAGCGGAGGAACAAGACAAAGAGATGAAAGAAGGCAGACAGATGTCGAAACCTCTAAAGGGAACCTTGAGATAAGAAATACCCAAAATGCTGCATTTCTGATTATCTACTTCTAATCCATAACTGTCTGTAGATTCGTTCTTTCATTCGGTCCTTTAGAGCAGTAAACTCTTTACGTCCAACATGGACTTGTTTGGAGCCTGTGTGCTGTAAAGTATATCCTCATGCGGGGCGTCTAAATGCATTTAACCAGAAAACAAAGGGATGTGGGAAGTTTCGGTGGCCTTGGCTCTCTTCTCTTTACTGCCTGCTCAAGCATGCCACCGTTAAAATATAAGTTTTGCAGTAGTATCTATTTCTATATTGTCATCCGGAAACAATGATTGTAAAACGGTTTGAAAGCCCTTTTAAGCAAATCCCATCTATGTGTAGTTATTCCTGATGCTCTGAGCTACTGTAATAATGTTTTTTCTTTACCTCTGAGTAACAGTTTATTCTATAAAGCCGAAAGGATGTCAGATAAATCTGAAAAATTCCAGAAACGAATTAAAAAAAAAAAAATACTAAACTGATAATCTCTTTAAATTATTTTGAAAATGTTGGCTTTCGATCTGTTCTCAGGGTGTCAACAAAGCAACACAATAATAGCTTTATTTTCTATGTACTTACAAGTATTACGAGAAAAATCATTTGCTATGTAAGCGAGCAAATAAAATGTTTTGACTTGCAAATCAATAAGGATAAATACTTTTTTCTTAAGTATTTAAAAATTTGGTTGAATTAAAACAATCGCAAAAAGCTAAGCAAATACCCCAGCAGTTATTTCTTTTTATTTTCTGAGTGCAATGCTGCATTAAAAGAAATTATTTTTCTATAGATGATTTAAACCTGTGAAATAAGTTTAATAGGACATCAGAACCTTTTTCAAAATGTATTTCTTTGTGGTTCAGGTCACGCAGTTTGTGGCTGTAAAGTCTATATGGTTATAAATACGTATAACTACAAACACTGCCAAAAATGTTGCTGTGGAAAAGCTTCGCAAAAGGAAAAAAAAAAAAAAAAAAAAAAAAGTTGTTTTCCAGCATATGTACCAGCGGGGAAAAACAAAAACACACACACAAAAAAAAAAAACTTCAACTGGCCCAAACCTCTGTAGAATAGGGGCTGAATCCTGCAGCATCAAAGCACATTCATGTTGAACGCCTTAATTTCTGCTATGATTACTGTGCACATTTAATCTCCGTTTAACGTCTTTAGTGTTTGTGACATGAATCCCTCTGGAAGCCGTCATGGGGAGTCTCTGCCCTCTGCCTCGGGTCGCCGCCTCAGCAAAGTGACCCGCTTGGATAAAAGCTTTTCATGCTCCAACTCACCTTTCCTTCAGAGCAGCCCGTGCTGCTCTCTTAACCACTTCTGTTGACGGACTCTTCGGTCAGACGTCGTTTACACAAGTTAACGTTATGTTGCCATTTCTGTATGGATGAAAAAAAAAAAAAAAAAAAAAATCTGAAATTTATTGAATAAACTGCAAAGTGACACCGTGAGTCTGAGGTGATTTTGTCGGGATGCAGAGGGGTTTTTTTTTTTTTTTTTTTTAGGGACATTATTACTTGTGACCACAGTGAAAACCTTCTCTGGTTCTGTGAGTGAAAATGTCAGTAAATCCCTAAAATAAGAGTTTTTGCTATATTTTCAAAAACCCTCCCAATTATTTCTCTCTTTCAGCTATGACAATTCCAACTGCACACTTATTATTTTTTTTTTTTTAAAAAAAGGTTTTGTTGAAAGTAGTTAGACAGGAAGACACTTTTTTTGCTCAACATCATTACTTCTTTTGTGCTATGAATTCAGGTAATGCCATAGTTATTTATCTGTTAGTAGAACTGACTTCCTATTAATATGTTATGATTATTTGTAATCGTGCAGTCTGTCAATTACCTGCTTTTTTTTTTTCTTTTCATTATTTTTGAGTCAACCATTTTTGGTCTCCAATAACTTCCTCGAATTTTGTCCCGTTTTTCCTGACAGAGCTGCTGTGCCTGAGTTGGGTTTGAATGGCGGCCTCGCTCCCACACAGCTCACCTCTGCTGACGAGCTTTCCATTCGCGTAGAGCACACCACTTCCTCCTGCATAAAAACAACCACACAGCAGCAGGCGTCTTTGCATTTCCTGTGACATTAACACTGGCCAATCACTTTGACTAGACCACAAAATGTAAACTTTTGTTCTTGAAAAATTGCCACGTTTCACATCAGAACAGGTTCATGTCTGGGACAGATTAATTGTTGTGAGTATGTGGGTGCTTCCATTTAACCCAATAGTTGTGATTTAATTTACCGGGAGCTTACAACACCACAGCATCATCATATGGGCTTCAACAATAATAGCACTACTGGCATTTGTATGAGTCTGTTATATATATTTCTCTATTATTTCTAGCCTGATTATTTATCCCCATACCGTGAAAAAAAAATCTGGTTTCATCTGATCTATAAATGAATTATTTCACAGGTCATATGCTGTTGAAAACTGTGTGTTTATTTTTGTGTTAGAAACTGAAAGCTGCTTCTCCACGTTTGGTTCTGGTTCTGGTTCTGGGGCTGCAGAACAAGAAAACCTAATGCCTTTCATAAAGGAAGGCCCAAACAAGGCTGAATATTTAGAGTGACATAGCTCCGTATTTTCACAATGAATCAGTGATAAAATATTTCCTAGGCCATCTGCTGGCCTGATTTTGCTCAAAGAAATATTTGTCCTCTCATGTTTTCCATGCAGTCGCGCGTCTATTTCCAACTAAATATCTCCACCTTGTGGATGAAACAAATCCAACATCAGTCCTAAGTTCAACTGTAAACAAAGCAAGTAAAACCCAGACATTTAGTGATTCTCTACCCTGAGCTTCTACCCCCAGTGTGGGAAGGAAGCTAAATTGTTTATCTCTGCTGTTTCTTGGTTGTGTGTATGTTTTCAGCAGTTGCACTTTCCTGGTTTTGTTTCCCTCAACTCCTCCCCACACATCTGGCTGTCTGGATTTTGCTCCTAGAGTCAAAGCTGCAGAAAAAAAAAATAATAAAATGTTAAGAGGAATGTGAGAGGGTGGGGGGGCTGCTGGAAAGAAGATTCAGTATGTGAAGCAAGAGGAGAAGAAAATAAACTGAAAGCCATGAGGAGGGGAGAGAATCTGAAGCTTTGGAAAACCAGTGGCCGAACACCGCGGTTTTAGTGGCAAACGTTCAGGAAGAGGCTGGCTGAGCTACCCAGAGAAATACACACAAAGGGCAGAAATAGTTTCCTGCACTGTTAGATTAGATTAGGCTTTGAGAGTTTAAACCAACGACCGATAGCAGCATGGCACTTTTCCTGTTCTGCAAGTCTCCTGCAGGTTAGTGGACTCTCCAGGGGCAAAGCGCGGTCTCTTTCTTTGGTCTTTTTTTTTTTTTTTTTTGTTCTCCTAATTTATTTATCATTGGCAGCTGTGAATGTGTGTCGCATGTGGGTTAAAGTTGCTTTTGTTCTTAATGATGTAGCTGAAATTCAAACTATTTCCAGAAATTTGTCAAGTAAAACGGAAAAAAAAAAAAAAGCTTGCAGGACTTGCATGGCTTCAAAGATGTTTGACATCTAACTCTCATTTGTTTTCTATTTTTTGCCTAAAGTATCACATGTGATCTTGCAGATTACATGCTTTTATTCATCTAAATGTCATTCTTTATCTTCTTATTTTCCTTCCTCCAAGTCAAAACAGACGACCACAGCAGAAAACTTTAGGTTTCAAACTACAGCAAAAAACAGCAGTGTGATAAAGCCGTTGCGCTCTTACAGATTTTTGCTTTTATTTGACCACACTTAAACATTTTAGAGGATGAAACAAATCTGAGCATCAGACAAAAGTCACATTATGAAATACAAAAAAACAAAAAAGCTTTTAATTATTTAATTAATTAAATGAAAAAAGCAACTTATCTGGTTGTGTGGAGCAGAAATTATTAACCTATAACCACATCTGATCAACACAGGATTAAAAACTATACTTAAAGGGGGGCATTATGTAAATTCAACTTCTTGAGCATTACATCATGTTCTAATGCTATTCCATCACCAAAAACATACCTGGTGTGTTGCTTTGATTCTTTCATGCATGTTTGAGAAATCCTTTAATCTCCCGTGGCAACCATTCATGATTCCTAAACGTTTGCTCTCTCCAAGCATCGCCTATTTCCACAAGGCCGTGGAGCAGCGCAACTCGTCCCCACTCTACTCCTGCAGACTAGCAGCAGCAGCAGAAATGATCAAACATGAAGGAACTGGACATCTGCTGAGTTTATCATGCTGACTACTTTGTAGTTCAACTCTCATAATAATGGTGGTAGGCAGCAAAATGAAGGAGCATTGTTGTGATGACTTGCTGAAAGAGGAATAGCAGAAAGAGCAGGAGCTTCTTAAAGACATAGAGGCTAATTTCAAGATGTCAAATCGCAAAATCAGATTGCTTTTGAGTTATGTTTGATAAATTCAGGATTTTTATAGTAACTGACGGTAACATAGTTACTTGATTATGCTATGAAATCACACGATGTGCCTGGAAAATACCGACCCAGAAACCAGAACCTCCCTGACAACATGAAGTTGACAAGAATATCTAAAAAAAAAATTTTTTTTTATTTTAAAAATAAAAGAAAACATCATGTCCCTATTTCAAGATATCCAAAAACAGACCAGGAAGAAAGTCTAAAGAAAATCTTGAAGGCCATGAGTTTGTGGTCTTAAACTCAAGCACCCTTAGGTAGCCAGTCCACCTCTGGATGGATCGAATGAATATACCTCTAGGAGTGGCCTCATCCTCGTCTGACGTTGAAATAAATTCAGATGCAGTAGCTTGACCTGAAACAGGCCGTTCATGTTTAAAACCCCTCAGTGTGAGTGATTTAATGCAATCCTGCAAAGAGGACTGGAAGAACATTTCTTCACAGGGATGTAAAAGGCTTGTGCAGATTAAAACTGCTTTTTTTGCCCGGGTTATCTTTGTCTTCATTTTTAAAGTGTTGGTTGAACTGAACCCTTTAACTTGCATGGAAACAGTTAACACAGACGAGATCTCAAAGAGGATGAAAAAAACCCGTCACTGCATTAGAGTGGATGAGGACAAGTTGCCACTGTTTCATGAAGCACTGTGTGTTTGTCGTCATGCAGGCCCAGTCAGAATGAACAGAACACAGCTCCTTCTGTGCTGCTTTCTATTGTCTCTTATCATATGTAAGTATACAGAGCAATATGTTCAGTCACTTTGTATCAGGACAATGCATGCACACAGAAATATGTGAAATACTTTGACCTTAGATGAGTTGTGGGCCAACCAAATAGTTATAACTGTTGCTTCTGATCATTTTTTATCAAGATAATTTTTGTATTTTGCTACATTTCTGGCAGAGTTTTAACCTTTTCTGTCTCAGTGTTGACAGAAAGTTAAAAGTTAAATGTTAATAGGTGTGATCACTTTCCACATCCAAGTTCAGTTTGGTTTTTGTTCTTAAATGACAGCTTTTTGTCTCTCCAGACTTCTTTAATGGACGTAAAGCTGCTGCCAGTTTGGAGTCAGCCCATCCCTTGTCTCGGGTGGTGGGAATGAAGGATGGAATGATACTGAAAGACATGTCTTCAATGAAGACAGTGGACTCAAAAACCCCACAGGAGACATCATGGGGAGCCCCCATGGTTTGGGGTGACAGCCACAATTCGGTGTGGCGCAGGGCGAAACTGTCAGAACGAGGAATTCGCGTAGGCCTGTTGGCCCTTGTGGTCGGAACCTACGCCCGGTTTGTCCGTCATTTCCTCCACTCAGCCGAAAACCACTTTCTCCCTGGTCAGATGGTCACGTATTACATTCTTACAGACAACCCGCGCACTCTGGATCCTCCGGTTGAGCTGGGCCCTGGACGACAGATGAAGGTGCTTCCGGCTGCGGAGCTTCCTGGCTGGGACAGGTTGGCTTACCGTCGCATGGTGCTGTTCGCCGAAGCCGTCTGGGGCTCCATTGGCAAAGAGGTCGACTACATCTTCTGCGCTGACGTTGACCAGGAGTTTGTGGGCCCAGTAGGGGAGGAAATCCTTGGGGATCTGGTGGCTACGCTACACCCAGAGTTTTTTGAAATGCCACGAAACAATTTCCCTTACGAAGACCAAGAAGAGTCATCCGCCTGCATAGAGGAGGACGAGGGAGACTACTATTACACATCAGAGTTTTATGGCGGGGTGGTTTCTCAGATGCGCAGACTTGCTCGGGAGTGTTCTTTGCTTATACTTCAGGACCAGGCGAACAACATGATGGCCAAAGGACTGGAGGAGAGCTACTTAAACCGCTACCTGATCGACCACAGGCCTACCAGTGTGCTCTCACCAGAGTACAGCTGGTGGGATTCGCCCCTTACTGCCCATGTGCCTAAAAAAAGACTGGTCTCGTTGGGAAGGCAGTGTGAGGCTTATGACATGGAGAAGAGAGAACTACAGAGGTGTTGAAATTTTAAAAAAGGAAAGACAAGAGAGTTCTGTGATTTGCACTCGTTTATGTACCCAGTGGTCTGCAAAGTATTCATGCCCTTTGTGCTTTTTGAAATCAAAACAAACCCCAGTGTGTTTTATTGGTCCCCATGGGGGAATTGCTAAAAGGTTTGATCTAAACCACTCTGTCGTAGCTCTGGCTGTAATTGTAATGTCGTTGTCATGGTGAAAGGTGGACCTCCATGCCACTCTCAAGTCTTCTCTCTTACAAGTTTTCCTCCAGTATTGCCCTGTCTTTAAATCCATCCATCATCTTTGACAAGCTACCTTTTCGTTCATAAAGAAAAGCATCCCCACACCACAATTCTGCTTCCACCATGTTTCAATGGAGTTGAACTCCAATGTTAGTTTTCCATTGGTGGTGTTTTGAACCCTTTTCCAGGTAAGTGATCTGTTGGTGACAAATTGCAAATGGGATTTCTTCAGCACTCTAGACTTCCTCTTGCCTCTCTTCCAAGAAGGAGTAGATAACTAACAGTTGTCCTGTCAACAGATACTCCGACCTAAGCTGTTAATCTGCACAGTCTCCATGGCTGCTTCTTCTATTGATGCTGTATCAGGCGTATCAGTTAAAAAATCGCCTAAACTTTATCACTTGCATGTCTTTTGTTTTCCTTGGTCTTCATGATGCTATTTACTCATTGATTTACTTCAACAAACCACCAAGGTCTCCAACAAACAGCTGGGCTTATACTGAAATTAAATTCCGCTTCATTTGTGGTGGTAATGTGCTAAAGTGAGAGGGACGAAGAAAGAAAACATCAGTACTTTTGCAAGGCTCTGTATCTCATGCCATTCCATGAAGGTGGAATACGTGGCGTTTCACAAGACAACTGATAAAAATCAGTGTAGTGAGAATATTAATAAAATCTCCATAAAAGATTCAGATTGGGTTTTTTTTTATGGTTTGTTTTGTGAGATAAATGGCGCAAGCAATCGAGTTCAAGCTAGCTGCACAACCTGCACTGAATTAAAGGTCCAGTGGTGTCAATAGCGCCTTTGCATGCACACTCTCTCTTCCCCCAGCAGACAAAGAGAGAAACTGACCTGTCTCTGTAAACAAAGCACTGTCCTCTCCATTAATGTCAGCCTCAGAGATACTGCTCCAGTGGCTTTGTGGTCGGCAGTGATAAGAGACAACAGTAAGTGCACACTTTCCCCACAGTGGCCAATCATTAACTGAAAAAGCCGCAGTCCCAAGGTCTTTAAAGACCAGGTGGGTGAAAATAGACTCAAATTAGGAGTTGTTTTTCCATGTCGCACGTGGAAGAAAAAAAAAATATATATATATATAAAAGCTGTACTTGACTAACTTGGTTGTGTATGCTGTTGTCTTCCTCCCTCCCTCTCGCCCGCAAACACAAACATGCTCCCACGTTCACACATAGACCTTGCTGGCTTTTGCGCTGCGTTTTTTTTTTTTTTTTTTTTATTGGGTGGGTTAAACAGGAGCAGATGTTTTCTTCTCATCGCCAGCAGAATCTGTCCTTAGGGCCAGATCGCCACGTGGAGTGGAGTGGGAGGTGAACTTCAAACAGTTCTGTGCTTCACATGAAAAAGTCGTCTTTTGCAAAGGTTTGGGATTTGACCAAACAATTAATAAAAGCTCTCCAGACAGTCAACGTCAACCCTGTCTCTCACATGGCAAAAACTGCTGTGCAATTCCTATGAGTGTGCCAGTTTTACCAATGTGTTTTTACTGACTGCAAGTACTGAAGGGTTTTAATGACGTTAAAATTGCAAGTACATGAACTTTAAGCCAAGCGCAGTTGTCACTTTTACACGGAGATATAAATTAAAAGTGGGGAAAAAATTATTAGGAAATTAGGTGGAGATTTATACTATTCAAGTTTTTTTTCACAGAGCAATAGAAATTAATATCTAAATGATGGATGCAAGTATTCCAAGGTGAATTAGGTGGTTACTGTGATGCTCAACAGAGGTTAAGACATGGTCTGCAATAGTACACTCTGCACAGGGTGAAAGCAACATAGGCATATATAGTCACAATTATCTTTATTAAATGAAAATGTTCACATCAACTCTGAGTTAGAAGCATCTGCCACTGCCAGATTTCCGGCTTCTGTCTTGTTTCTCTTTTAGGCTACTCTTTTTCTAGTATTATGTTGTACTTCATGTCTGTATGTAAAGCAATATCGACTTATCTACCAGAATTGAGGAATATTTGAGCAGCAGATTCAAACTTTTTCCTCTTGTTTTCAACTGCCGTAGTGTTGTTTTTGTTGCTGTAACACGGCCTCGTTTTGTTCTCTTGCTTCAGGTTCGATATGTGATCATCGTTAAACTGGAATATTTTTCTGGTCTTTTAATGTCATGCTATTTTTTTCTGTCACAAATCCAGAGAAGATTAATGCATTATTTTCTTTAGCCACGCTTTATCTTGGGGGTGGGGGCTTTTTGTCGAAGAGAAATCCTTTTCTTTCACTGCAACCTTGTTTCTCCCTGCAGTATATATCTGATGTACCTCACAGATACATCAAATGATGCATTTAAAATTTGCATGTATAATTTTGAAAGGAACTTCACTTTAAAATAAAATTTAAAAAAACAGTAGAGTCGTATTCTAAATACATTGTATCTAAATTAAACATATTTTTGTTTGTTCATCAATTTTGCTGAATAATAGTCATTTTTGTCAACTCTGTATACATACCGTGTTTTCGATCTGTGACTGAATAATTACATGAACCCAGTACAACAAACTCGTTGTACTGGGTTCAGAAGGTCCTAGTAATGAAACATCTTACAAACTTTTAAATGCAAAAAGCTTTTTTTAAAGGTTTTCTTATTTGTGTCCAAATAATCTTACAATGCTTAATTTCTTACCCTAAGCGATTAATGACTCCTTTTGTCTAAATGTTTTATCATTTGCACAGTTTTACTATTAAGAATAAGTTTGACATTAACTTACTGGAATACTTTAACTCTGTGTGTTCAGTTTAGCTGACCTTCCCTGCTGAGTTTAAAGATTTATTGGTTCAGTCCTTTTAATGTGTTTTACTGACAGTAAAATAACAGATTACTGACAACAGCATAACCCAAAGCAGAAAACAGCAAACTGGGCACATGGAGGTCAATCGTTGTGGCGCTGAAGGAGAATCAAATGTGGAAAAAATGGTTACCAAACATGCCCAAATTATTCAATGTTAGACTTATTTGTTACAAGAACATAACTCCAGAATTCCTGGTCTTTGTCTGACTTAAGGATTTTTGGAGGCTTCTTTTCACCTTTTGCGGTCAGCCAAGCCTACACGTGTCAGCAGCTGTTCTGGATGTTCCTGTGTTCTCAAGACAAGGAAAATTACTCATTTTCTCAACTTTCTGAAGACTTCAAAAAAACTGTGTCTGAAACATACGGTAAATGTCTCAGGTCTAACCATATTCCTTCAAAATGCCGAATTACGAGGTTTTCATCACGTGAACCCGATGCGGTCCAGTGGTGTGTGTCTTTATCAACGGGGAAATAAAAGTAGGGTATCCTAATTTATTCCTCGAGAAAAAAATTTAATCAAAAAAAAGTTTTATAAAGTCTGTTTTTCAGTTTGAATTAATTTCTTTTAGTTATACCACTTGAATTTTTGGATATTAATAAAATTGCTAAAAGGTATTTATGTATCCAAAACCTTTTCACATAGATTGTGCTGAATGAAGCTGAATAATAATATGTTGTTCTTTATTTCAAGTACTTTAATTACATTGGTTTGCTAAGAATTCTTTGAATGTTTACACTGGTGATAATGACTCGTTTGTGAAAAGGTTTTAGTGGGTGTTGGTAATTCTTGGTATGGTTTACTTTAACCTGGTCAGACTTATGTAAAGGAGACATCCGAACAATCCCTTCTTGTGTTGTCCGTTTGAACTTGAAACAGAGCAGAATAAATTGAATCTCATGCTGAAACATGAGATTAGATCGATTAGATCTAAACCCCCAAACATTGACTCTGGTTGAAAAAAATAATCAACGAAAACCCTAATGATACGGTAAAGCTGCACGCAATTTGTTTAGCCGCATGTTTCAACAGTATTTCAAGTCTTTAAAATTTAACTTGAAACAAAGGGAGTGTAATTTTAAGGTGCTCTTTAGGCTTCTATCAGGTGATACCTTCAGGGCCCCTGTAAACACAAGACTTCTAAAATAAATAGGTCATATGCACCTCGAAGGCTTTACTTAACTGCTTGCATAGCAGGCAATCTGTCAGACAAACTGGAGTGGTTGGGTTCTGAAATCTGCCTGGACTCAACAAAAGGAGGGGTGCAATGCAAACCAAAACTGTCAGAGTTTCTCTGACTCAGTTGAAGTTATACACGTTAACGGATTACAAAAAAGAACAAAGGAAAATCCTGATTTGTCACAGCTAAGATATTTTTAAACATGTGAGCATTTTGCATCAGTGTGTGTAATTGGCTGACTAGTCAGGGGGATGGGTGGGGCGAAGAGACATGGTAATCTGCTGGATTCACACAAGCCTTTCCCCACCCTGCCCATGGCTACGACGTTAATCACCATGACAAGGGGACTGACACTGCTAGATAGTCTAGTTGACGAGGAAAACACATATTGTAAAAAAAAAAAAAAAGAAAGAAACTAGGCAAAGCGTAGGTCTAGGGTGTGGTTGTGAAATTTAAAATTGTTTATGCTTTATTTTCAGTTCTACTCTGAATGGTTCTGTGAGGTAAATAATTTGAAACATGGAGGTATTGGTTTTCAGGGTTAAATGTTATAAACACAATTTTTCATAAGCTGAATAAAAAAAAAGAATATTTTACCCAGAAATACCACGCTTGACACTAGGAATAAAACATTTGTAACCTATGTGTAGGATTCCCTCAGCATAATGGATCTTGATGCGTTAATTACACTCTCCAACCCATAAATCTTAAATATATTATGCTTGAGAAGGCTCTAAAGGCAGTCAATAACCCTGTTCCCGGTGCAAGCTTTTCCCCCCACATTTTTTCCTTCCACTCAACTTTCTATGACTAGGAAGTTGAGTGGAAGGAAGTATTGCAAAATTTTTTCACAATGTTAAAATTTACTCTGAAAACTGTGTTGCAGTAACAAAAACAACAACAAAAAAAATAAAACAATAATATTTTCTAAATTATTTGTCATGTCACTGTATTAAAAGCAATACCATCCAATGCAATTTTCTGCAATTTTGGTATTTTGAACACTAGCAACATCTTTGCTGAAGCTTGAAATACACTGTGGATCAAAGAGAAGCCAAAAGTACAAGAAAATATTTGCACTTTTATAAAGTATAAACTATTATACGGTTTCTATTAGTCTACACAAGGAAGCCATATTGGACTTTGAGGTTTGTGGTAAACCTTTGATTTTACCACTTGGAATATCCGCTTTACTGGACCTTTCTGCGAATTTTTTCTTCCTGGTTTTTATAATCTCACATAACCAAAACTCGTACAAAAGCTGAAAAATAAATTAATTAATTAAGTCTGCTTATAACATTGTTCAAAGATCTCTATCCAGTATGGTGGTACTTGGAAATACAAAAATTGATTTGCATCATCAGAATGCATGCCAGACCGTGTGTGAAATAGATGAATTACTGTCCCAGAAGCTAACTCTGACATTTTCAGAAGGTTATAATTAGTTCCACCATGTCAGCATAACTCAAAAGTGGGTCTGTGTGTGCAGAGAAAGAGGAACTAGAAGCTAGAAGTGCTCAAATAAAAGATTTAAAAAAGACAAAGCTGCCCCTTCAGATATAGCCCCTCTAAAAAAAAGTACATTTGAACTAAAATGTTTAAGTAAAGCAGTGCTCTCTTTCTTCGCTGTAGAACATTTTAGGTTAGGTCAGTTTAGAAAGACAGAAAAATGAAGACCAATCCAACTCCAGCCCTGTGGCCAGCAGTGTAATCCCTCCCAGGAGCAGAGTGCGCCCAGGGAGCCTGGGTTGCTAAATGCTCCGGCTTCAGAGGGACGATGGTGGAGGGCTGGTAAAGATGGCGGCTCTCTCCGAGGATGGGAGGTACGGATTAAATTGTGGCCAACAGGGCGCCGAAAGAGTATCCGTACTCCACGTCAAGTTGACCGAGACGGCGCTGAGAGCGATAGAAAACTACCAAAGTAGTTCGGTGAGTTGAAGAAGACATTAATTCCTGTAAATATGGCAGCTGGTTTGTCTCGAGCTGAAGCCGCTGCTCCCAACTGCCACGCACAGCTAAAGCTAGGAGGTTAGCTAAACTGTTGACAGGGCGACTTTTGGCTCCTGTTTGTGATTAAATTAGTTTTGTGTCAGCCGGCTTATGGGCTGATATTAATTAACGAAAGCCACATCTTTTGTTCTGGCCACGTTTTAGGAGCTGACACGCATTTAATAAACTATAAATCCTCTTTGTTAACTTACTGACAGTCTGATTAGCGTTAGCTATGCTTCAGTCAGAATCCCCCTTTGCTGGTCAACCTAGTCCTTTTTCCCTTTCCTCTCAACCGACCTAACGTGCTTATTAAGAAATAGTTTCAATATAGTACGTTATCAACATTTGAGGTTTTTGGGGGTTTTTTTGTTTTTTTTAAACTATGAACAAGCCCATTAGCAAACTTTTAACTTTAATACCTGTAAATTGTAACTATGTCAGCATCAGTAATATGTAGTAGTATATACTAAAAACAAAAAACCAAATTGAACTTTGGGTTTTTTTAGTTTAGCTTTGCAGGCTTTTAAAGCTCGTCGGTGTTTGGTCAGGTTACCATATGGTTTCAACTGGCTGGAAAACCCAACACCGCAGCCTGCTAGGGATATGCACGTTCTGCTAGACTAGAGCCACCTTTTTATAGCCCTTTAACCTATTATACAATGTGGCAATCAAATAACTTTAATTGTTCCTGGAGAATGGCCTACAAGCTATTTTAATAGCTCAGTGTTTTATATGTTTTTCTTACAGTCCCTCTCATAGGAGACAACAGTTAATACGTGACTGCAGTCGTGTTTGTAGCTGCAGAAAATCACACAATATTTTAATAAGTGTATATTTCATATACAGCTAACATGAGCATATTTACTATTTCATCACAAATAGATGATTTCCACTGGGATCTGAGTAAATGCAACACATTAAATATAACTTCTGTAATCTTTAAGTGTTGAGGTGATGTAAGCATGTTGAGATGACCGCAGGTAAACTCACCTGAAGAAACCTCTGCGCACTTGAGTTGCAGATGCCTGAAGCCAATTTATCTGGCCTTAACTTCTGTCAATCTGCCAACAACTAAAAAGTTATGTAATGTCAGGACTCTGACTAGTTCTTTTCACGCTGATAAACTGCAGCTTAGAGCAGGGTATTAGTGTTCAGAAATCTCTTGTGTTTCGTTTTGTTTTCGAGAGATGTGACGATCAGGCTTTTCCTGGTTGTCAGATTTTTCATATATATATATATATATATATATATATATATATATATATATATATA
>VMRN01000010.1:4868294-4918316 GCA_010277015.1 Poeciliopsis turrubarensis | reverse complement strand
ATATATATATATATATATATATATATATATATATATATATATATATATGCATATAGACCAGTCAGACATTTGGGATTGCCTTTACAAAAGGAGGATTACACCATGCACATAAACCTCCTTTAAATGCCAGCATATTAAAACACTTTTGTATTAATAAATTTAAATGTTCTCAAGCAAACAGTTGATACAGACATAGTGATAGGTCAGTTTTCATTTGATAGTTCAGTTTTTGTCGTTTCTTTGTCTGCTGACTTTTGGCAAAATTAAAGGAAAAAATTGTGAATTTATTTATTTTTTTCATGATGTCTCATGCAAAATTATTCCACATCAGCAACGAAACTCCGTGAAGCTCAATATTTTTTTCTTTTTATTAACTTGGATTACAAACGTCAGGACGACTGAATTATCACAAAGTCAAAAATTCTTTTGTAAGGGTCCATTGGTTGTGTTAGTGCGTTCTGTCTGCTGAAGGGAAGCCTGCCATCTCTTGCTGACTGAGCAGCCCAAAACTGCCTGCTTTTTGTTTCTCTCCCTCCCAGTAATGTGTGCTGTTGTTGAACCAGTCATCGAACTATGGAAGCCGGCTATCTTTGTCGTTCTGTGGCGACGTGAAATGTGATCAGAACTGTGTGAGCGAGTGGGGGAGGGAGTCTGTGGCTTGGACTTGCTTAGCCTTCGCAAATGTGACACAATTCTCTCAATCTTAAAGTATTTTATTGAAACAACGGTCCTTCCTTCACCATGTAAGTTTAAAAGCATGTGTTAAGTTTACCATTGAAGGGAGGTAGGTGGATTTAAATAAAAAAACCTCTTTCCTCTCCGGCTAGTTGATTGCAATGTTTAATGACTCTAGCCAAGTATTTTTTTTGTGTGTGCGCGCTAAGGCTTTGTGAAGAAACTGAGTTTTGCGCTTTCCTGTCCTAACCTATTATCTACTGCAGCCATTGCAGATTTGTGGCTACCAGCTTTATTTAACCTAGACACTGACACACAAGCATACCTGCCAAACAATTTTACAGCTCTAAAACACTACAGCTTTACTTCACATTTTATTATCAAAGTGGTATATCAAGTGAACTCTTCAAACATCACCTTTGACTTTATTTTTCCTGCCTTTTTTATGTGAAATGAAACTGTTTGTGTCTGAAATGTTTTCATGTTTACTTCCTGCTTGGTAAAACATTTTCCTCTTCCATGACTTTACACTAATGAAGGCTTCAGTTTCTGTGTATGCATAAAATGGGCCAGGATTTCAAAAGTTAAATAAGTAGTTAATATCTTGCCTCCACCAGATTTCCTCCTCCCTTTCACAGCTGTTTAGTCCACTTTAAATGGGCCAGAGTTCATGTTGTTCAGGTTGTCTGCTTAGGTTGATCAGGTGTGAAAAGCTCATTGCGCTCCGGTCTGTCTGGAAACATGGGTGTCAGTTCAGTTGCAAATGAACCCTGGTGGAGGTTACCTTATAGACGTTTTCACACCTACAGTTGGGTAACTTTGGTCCAAATCTCTTCATAAGTTTGACGTATTGTATTTGGGACCACGTCCTCCAAACGGTCAGTGTATGAATTCAAACCCATTTCTGCGATTTTGGTGTTCACTTCTCCACTAACAAACTGGATCAAAACTGGGAAGGAACCAGTTTGTTTTAAGCGGTGTCAAAACTACCTTTATATGACCATGTAACCTAATTGTTCAGCGAACCAAAGAGAGTAAATGAGACGTGATTTATAGGAATATGTTTGAAAATTCCTAAATCCTTGTATTTTTTGGTATAACTACAGCTGCATTCATGGTACTGCTGCATGTATCCCAACAGTTAGATGAACCTGCTGGACAGCTCTCTGTGTCTTGCGACAGCGCCCCCAAACAAGCAACTGTTGTAACTGCCTATTGGATCTGTTTTCTGAAGTGTAACAGGAAATTGAGCAAAACTACATAAAGATAAATTTCTCTTGAGATTGGAGACTTTTAAGGCGGTTTTGGTATTAAATGTTAGCTTCAGCCTATATAACCACCTAATCTGGAATAATACTAAATTAAGGCAGTATAAAGTCCTCTAGATAAAATATGAAATATTCTGAACATGTTCAATTCATTTGGATCAGATGATGGCTCATTCGCAGGCGTCTGTAGAACAATTAAATGCGATGACTACCACCAGGGAGAGAACTTAAAAACGTTGGACACTCCTGCCATACTACATTTTAGCTTCAGATGAATCATTTAAATACATTTTCTTTTCCTGGCTCATCTCCATTTCTGGATTTCTTTTTGGTTTGATGTTCTTTTTTCTAGCACATAAGACAAAAACTGCTGCAGGTATTTTGTGTTTTTGCTTGATGCTTTTGTAGACTAACGGTTGGTTTTGATACACGTACTGAATAGAAGATAAATAAATAAAAACAAGATTTTTCTTCATTTGACCTGAAGAAACCGATTAGATGCAACCCAGAGAGAATTGACCTGATTTTGATTTTTGTTGAATTTTGACGGCTTAAATTTAATGTGGATTTTTTTTTTATTTTTTTTTTATTTTTGATGATCTCTGAAATCTATTATCTTGATTACGTTCCCTCTTTGTCAGTGATTGTGAACAGATTTAACTGTGTTCTTTCCTTCCTTTTTCAGAATGTACCATCTTCAAGGCCAACAGTACAATTCAAGGGACTTCAAGGGGTAATTTTTATTTTATTTACATAGTTTGTCTTAAAATAACATCATAGTGTGAGGTTTAATGTTGCACACTTCATGCTTTGGTAGCAGTGCGTTGGTTTTTCTGCCATGTCTTCAAGGAAAACATCTATTTCTATCAAACAGGTTATTATGAGATTTCAACAGACTGTAAACAAGCAGTCTGACTTTTCTTTGAGGACCAGTGTGTGTTGGGACACTGAAACATAAAACGAGCTGCACTGAGGGACACGAGGTCCTGTACTGGTGAACCCAGTATGGATGTCTTGAACGACAATAAAAACCATTCTCCTATCCTAGAGTTTTTTAGTCAATTAGCTAAAGAGATACTCATCATTAGTCTCTCTTATTGACTGTGAAAATATCTCTCACTTACAAACTAGTAAATTAAACCTGGGTCACCATTCTGTTTTAGAAATGTAAAGTCTCAAATTTAGGCAGTTTTTTTTACTTTATTTTACAGCACATTAAAATTCCCAGGACTGATTCCTCGGACGCCTTCCACAACTTTGATTTCTACCTGTCTAATGTGGGCAAGGACAACCCTCAGGGAAGCTTTGAGTGCATCCACCAGTATGTGTCCAGGTAATGGTAATCGCTGTTCAGCTGAATCAACTGTTGCTGTCTTACTACTCGTTGCTGGAAGGTAATCCCTCTCTGCCTCACATTTCTCTCGCGCGCTGCATCTTTGTCTCCAGCTCAGGGGCCTCACACCTGGCATTGTTGGCGACCGTTCAGGACAAGGTCACAGTGTGCGCCACCAATGACTCCTACCAGGTGACCCGGGAACGTATGACCCAGGCCGCGGAGGACACGCGTGAACGGGGGACCAAAGTCATCAAGCCGGGGGGGGCAATACCGAGGTAAGGCCCTCAGCCCAGCTTTGTTTATCTGCCACTGTCTTTTTTTTTTTTTTTTTCTGTGTATTTGTT
Organism: Poeciliopsis turrubarensis; assembly: GCA_010277015.1. NCBI lineage: Eukaryota > Metazoa > Chordata > Actinopteri > Cyprinodontiformes > Poeciliidae > Poeciliopsis > Poeciliopsis turrubarensis. The sequence continues at coordinate 4,914,693 of VMRN01000010.1, read as the reverse complement.
TTGGACCATTTTGACGCAGTCTCCAGCACTTTGTTTTAATTTAAACAGAAAATTCAATTCAATTAATAGTGTCCCTCTATTTTTGATGTAGTTTATTATAACCTTTTTATGATGTAGTTATGTCTTAATGCTGACAATATGAACAAAAAAGTGAAATTACATTTTGGAAAGAAGTAAAATTGTGTCTTTTAAAACTCTTGTCTTTATTTTTAACTAGGACAAACAATAAATTTGGGTGTTTCTCCAACTAAAGGTCTTTACTAAATAATAATTTTTGCATTAGTATTCCTGAATTTTAGCAAACTTTTCCATTTGTTGACTTTATAGATGGCATGTCAAATTATTGCCCATAAGGATTATGCATTACAGTTAGTATTATTAGAAAAAAAGAGTCAAACTTAAAATTTAGATATGTTCTTTTGTAATTTTTCTAAAGTTTGAAAGTTCACACTGTATCTTTCAAATATTTTGCCATTGTGGAAAAAGTCAATATGACACAGTTTGTTTAATCATATATAAGCTGAAATTAACCACATTTTGAGGAAAACTGACTTCTGTTTAATAACATATAGGGCTTGATAACTTTCTGTAAAATCAGTCACTCAAACATGACCTGTCTGACAACACAATGTAGGCAAAAAGATCCCAGAGACCAATATATGGTGCCCTAGTACAAAGAAACTCAAAAACAGACGAAAAGCAAAATGAATAGCATCTGTAAGTCTGGAAAATTTACAAAGTCATTTCCAAGGTTTGAGTCTCCACAATCCCCAATGAAAGCCATTGTACACAGAATGAAAAGCTATGAAACACTGGCGAACCCTCACAGGAGTGGGCAGTCTACCAATATTACCCCAGAGTGCTTCGACCCATCCACAATGTCATAAAATAACCCAGAACAACATCTAGAGCCTCCCTTGCCTCAGTGAAAGTCAGTGTTCATGAAACAAGCTGGCATAAATGGCATCCGTCAGAAAGTTCCAAGTCGAGGCCAATTGCTGTCCAAAGAGGGCACAAAGGCCCGAGGACACACATGTTGTGCAGCAGGTCAGCTTGCTAAAGCACATCAATGACGGTAACAAAAAAAAAAATCAAAGGGTTCTAGATTAAAATAAGACCCTAAGGTCTTTATGCTCAAAACCCCCAAAGGTGGTTCAATTAATACAATAAAAAAAAAAAAAGAATGATGAGACAAGATTCCTCAGTAATGTGAAAGACTAATTGCCAGTTATTGTAAATGTTTGATGGCAGTTTTGGCTTCCAAGGTTGCCACAACCAGTTTTATGAGGCAATTACTTTTTCTCTAAGAACAACGATGGCTTGGAAAGACTATTCCCCTTAATGCCTCAATTTTCTTTTTTTTTTTATTTATTCAGGTTAAAGGTCTTTGACATAAAAATAAAATTGCGAGCTACATTTTACCGTACTCTAACTTATCCTTAAAGTTCTTCTCTGCTTAGACAGGCTAAAGTGGAGTTAATTAATCGCTTTTCAAAATGAGATGAGTAAAAGGAATCCTTTATCTGCTTCATTTGTAGCAGACATACCCAAGGATTATGGAAGTATTGCAGAAGAATTTAAAATATGAACTTTGTTTTTTGCAATTATCTGTACAATATGACCTCTGTCCTCTGTGACATAATTATAAGAATCGATTTACATAAACAAATTGAGACAGAAACTGATTTAGACAGAAACTGGGAAACGAGAGGAGCTGCATAGAAAAGCGGTGGGTCTGAAACCTGTTGCAGCTGGTTTACTGTCAGCACCTTCTCTACGCAAAAGCAATTTTAAACCCTTTATTAAATCCAAAACTACTTCTTATCTTTAATAATCTGGTTCTTTGGAGTACCAGATTATATTATATTTTTATTATTAATGCTTGGTATTTTCTGTGTGAAAAAGATTTAAACCCTTTAGATAAAGTACAGATCATCTTGCCTGGAAAAAACTGGTTTCCTTTCTCTTCTCCGTCACTAACCTTAATCTCTTAAAGAGCTTTAGAATTTCATAACAAGTGTTAGGAAGCATGAGAACGTGCCGTGTCTATAAAACGCGTGTTTCAGAAATACAACAGACATCTAAACACCTTTTTTCGCTATCAAGGAATACACATGTTGTGTGTCCTTAAAATATCAAAGTTAGTGTTCGCCTGTCCATTCTGGCTTTATTTACGTTAATGATAAACTAGGTTATTCTTTGCTTCTGCCTAATTTGTCCATTAATAACATAAATATTATTCCAAGAAATGCAGCATTCAATTCTCCCACATAATGCAAATGTAGATATATTTGTTTAGATCTGTGCAGTTTTTTTAAATGCATTCATAAACCCATATGATATGATATGCAGATCAAACTCCCTATGGAGAAAATGTTTAACGCCGTTTTTACGTTCTGTGTTTAGGAAAGCAGGTGCACACTCGTAAGCCAGCACTGTCAGCCCCAGATGTAGTCCCAGAGCGCAAACGCTCCACACCTATCAACCCAGCCAACACTATACGCAAGTGCCTTTCCAACAACCCCGTATCTCAGAGGCCCCTCCGGGATCGCATCATCCACCTGCTGGTGCTCAAGTCCTACAAGAAGCTGGAAGTGCTGGGCCGTCTGCAGCGGGACGGTATCAACCAGAAGGACCGAAACTCACTGGGGACCACCTTGCAACAAGTAATCAGGCATTTTGTTTACTCACATTTTGGATTATTTGCAGCAATTAAATTGGATTCAGTCCAAGTCGCATGTTGGGCAACACAGAAAATCCCGTGCAGCTAATTTTGGGATACAGAGCGTGCTGCGCAACTTTCATAAGGCCTCTGAGTCGACATTAATCCCAGAGATCCTCTTTGCTCTTGTTCAGCATATGTTTAAAGTTTCCACATTTGCCCGAGGAAGTTCCATCTTCTGTAAAAGGAAAAAAAAAAGTCTCCATTGATTAGAAACCAATCACTCAATTGTTGCATGCCATTTGCATGCACAGGTGGCCGCAGGTGGCCCGTACAGGAAATTTGCAAGTTTCAATACATGTAAGAAAAGTTCACATGCAACTGAAGTTTGAAATTTGAAACTTGCTCACTGTGTCTTTGTTCAACAGGTGGCAAACCTGAATCCCAAAGATAACACTTACTCGCTGAGGGAGTCTATATATCGTGATGTACAGCGAGACTGGCCTGGCTATTCTGAGGATGAGAAGATCCAAGCTGACCGGATTCTAGCCCGGTACTGGAATAACCTGTTATCCTTTTGTCTCTCTTGTTTTTAAAAAGACTTTCTAAGTCTATTTTTATATAAGAGGAGAATCACAAGGCCGCAGAGCCTCACGTGTTGTTAAAGCATGCATACCGCAGGTGATGCATGACATGACTCAAGCAGAGACTTACATTGGCATTTTGGTAAGAGTCAGAGAAGTAAACACAGTTGTCTTGAACTTCACAATATGCACAATGTGTGACTCTAAAACTATTTATTACAGTTTCATTTTTTGTTTTTGTATAGCCATTTTATTGGGGTTGATAAATTATAAGGTCATTGAAAGTTGAAGTGCATCTTCCCAAAGATTTTCATTGTCATCCCAGCCCACATCTGCATGAAATTCAGGCTCAGCTCCCAGCCTACTAAATAAATAAAATGTCAATAGATAATATGGACATATAAAGAGTGTGTGTATATGAAGATATGATGGCTGTAGGAAAGAAACAGTTTTTTTTTTCTCTCCTAGTGGTAGTATGATATTTGTGCCACACTGATGTATTTCTTTGTTCTTATTAGCAAATTGGGTCTCCCTACTGAGAGAGTCTCATCAAACAGTTTGCCTAAAGACGGTTTCCCTTCATCCCCGCAGGTATGGAAAAAAAAAAAGTAAAACAAACACACAGACATCCACACAAGAGGATATAAATTTTAATTGTATATATTTTTTTTTTCTTGAGATCTCGCAGAAGCACCAGGCAGACTTCGACTTCATCGACCCTCTGGTTCCCAAGAAAGCCCGCATCTCCCACCTCAGCAGCCGAGGGCCCGCAGCCTCGTCCTCAGACCGCCGCGAGGACGAGAGCAGCCCCCGCTCCAAACACTCGTCCCTGCCCCCCAGTGTGACCTCAGGGCCTCCCACCCATCTCCCCATACCTTCCCACCCGCCGGCGCATCAGCAGCTCAGTCCAGCTTCCAACTCCAACTCCCCGAGCACCCCGGAAGGCTGCGGCACTCAGGACCTGCCCATGGACCAGAGCTCTTCCTGCAGAGACCCCTCGCCGAGCCCCTTCTCCCGCTCCCTGCAGGAGCGCTGTCAGCACCCGGCCGCCAGAGCAGCCGCCTCTCCCAGCCCGCCGCCCTGCACCTCTCTCACAGTTACCTCCACTGTTGTCACCAGCCCTCCTTTGTCTAGCAGTACAAGTAAGAAATTCAAGAAGAAATCCAAGAAGCACAAAGACAAGGACCGTGAGAGCGTCAAAGGAAAACAAACGGAAAGAGCCTCCAGCAGCAGTCCTCTTGTTGCGGCGGCAGAGGAGAGTCACACGGGGAGAAAGAGGCGCAGCGCTGAGAATGTCATCGAGGAAGCTGTTGTGAAAAATTCTTACAAAGATCAAGGTATGACAGCAGATGCATTGTTTGCATAACTTGAGCACCGATTAGACGATAAATTTAATATACTGAGTAATAAGTGATTCCTACCTACCTACCTAGTGCAGTTCCTGTAAGTCCAGTTGGCCATCAGGTTTGATGAATCTTTGACACTGTTGTCAGATTGACTTGGAAACACTTTCACTAACAGCAGGAGTTTCTTTATTATCGCTTAACACGTCTCACTTTGCTTCACTCAGCTGGAGCACATCCAAAAAGCCAGTTCATCCACATGAACGATCAGGTCTGACTAAACTTAGACTTGGGACATAAATTATACTTTTGGCAGCTGCATAGTGTTTTTCTGGACCAATCAGGGTTTTCTCATTTTGGTGTGTTAGAACAACAGTTAACAGCATTGAAAGTTATTTTTTTTCTGGAGCTCTGTAGTAATTGCATTAGGAGAAGCAGCTACTGTAAAACAGGATTTTACTAATGTTAAACAAAACAATTAATTGCCAAGTTGGTATTTTTTCTTATCATTAGCATCAGATGTTCATAACCATTGTTAGTTAGTAATACTGAACAGCAGTCAGTCCATCATCCTTACAGAATGATGATCCTTATTTGAGTCAGATTCCTACAGGTAATCCAGATAATGTTTTCCAAATTATTCTACTAAACTAAATCCAGAAAAGTATAATCCTCTAAATTTTGTTGGATTTACAAAATAACCTTTTTTAAACTAACTTTTGAATTGAGAATTAAATTCAGGAAAGTCCTAAACAACATTTATACAATCCCATCAGTTTTAAAGGGTCCTGGTTTTAGATTATTATCCACCAATAGTGGAAAAAGCTGATTTGTAGATTTAAAATTTGAATTTTTAATCTCTGTCATAGTCTGGACAAGCTAAATATCTCTATTAAATACATTGTTTTTATGTCTTGTTCCAGACTTTTTAACTTAATTGCCAGTACTTTTTTTTTTTTTTTTTCAAAATTTAAAAAAATATATACTAATAGGAGTTTTTCTCATTAATATTTTTATCTGAAAAGAGTGGTTTTTAACTAAAATCTCACTACTGGTGGATTTTGACCACAGAAGAAGAATCCGCCATGAACAGGGACTGCACAGGAAGTCTGAACTTAATTCAGCACCATTCACTAGAAAACGCATGAATGCCATAATCTGTAGAGCTACCCTCTTCCGCCCTCTATGGGCTAATTAGAAGTATTGTACAGCCCAAAACGAGAAAGATTCTTATGGGTTTTAAAATCTATCACTGTTCTGATGTTTTGTTTCACAGGACACATTCAGAAATCATGAACTAAAAGTCAAATAGGCTGGCGGTAATAATTATGCCATCCACATTTTTTTCATTATGGTTTGGATTTTAGCCGTTTTTAAGTTCGGCACATTGGGCCATAGTTTCTTAGTGAGCATTCATCATGTTGAATGGGCTTCCAGTTCAGTGTTGACTTTTCTTTTTCCTTCTTGTCTTTTCAGTCAAACAGAAGCCAGTCCAGTCCTCTGAATCTTCTTCCAAAACTGATGCACCCGACTACGTAGCGTGAGTTTTAATTTTCAATTTGACAAATAAAGAAAACAACTTTATTTGAATAGGATGCAGAAATGGCATAGAGCACTCTCGTGTGTCCTTTGGAGCTTTGTTTTTTCCTGCTCTATCAGATTATAGAGAAGTTCAGCAGGTGCAAAGCTTCCTGGGTGAATCTGTAAAAATGAGAACTGCTTGGAAAGGTGCACTGACGGACGGTTTTCTGCTGACCGCACTTTCACAGGAAGTACGCCACACTGGCGTCTCTCGACCAGAGACAAAGCTACAAAGACGACTTCAACGCAGAATACGACGAGTACCGTCAGCTGCACGCCCGCGTGGAGAGCATCACCAGACGCTTCACTCAGCTCGACGCTCAGTGTAGGAAGCTGGCTCCTGGCACCAAGGAGCACCAGGTCAGTCCAAGCACTGCCTCCATCTTTGAGAAATAACAGCACGTCATATTTACTAATGAGCCTAAGATATATAATGTAGAGAAAGTTTCATACAACTTGTCTGATAATGAGGATTTGGATTAGTTTCTGTCAGAAAACTCATTCAGTTTAGGCAAAGAAATAATCCTGTTTTTTTTTTGTTTGTTTTTTTTTTTTAATGCTTGTTTTTACTTAAACATTTGTTGATGTAGCTTAAAGTTTTTTTCTGACATGAAGTAATTTGTCTTAACAGAAAGTGCAAGAAGAGGTCTTGAAAGAGTACAAAAAGATGAAACAAGTGAGTAGTTCAACCGGCTACTGTAATTTTTTTGCTTTTCTGACTCTGACAGGCGGTGTGTTCTTTGATGTTAACCATTTGCCTTAATCCATTTTTATTCTAGTGATCTTCTATATTTCTGTAGATCTAAACACCAAGCCTACCACGTTTCGATGCATCCCTCTTCTAACATGAATGGCTCATCAGCAGGCCTCTGCAGAGCTGAATAACACGTTGATGAAGGAATTCAGGCTTTTCATTCAGATGTTTTGGAGAAGAGATGCATCCAAACAGGGCTGCACAGTGGCACAGTTGGTAGCACTGTTCCTCCCACAGTCCAAAAACATGACTGTCAGGTTAATTGGTCTCTCCAAATTCTCCCTAGTGTGCATGGTTGTTTGTCCTGTCTTCCTCTGTGTTTCCCTGAGACAGACTGGCAACCTGTCCAGGGTGAACCCCGCCTCTCGCCCGGAAGATGGGCGCCAGCACCCCTCCTGACCCCACTAGGGACAATGGTGTTAGAAAATGGATGGATGGATGCATCCAAACATTACAGGAGAGTAGTTCTGGAAGAGTAAACATGGGCATGTCTGCTGTAAAACTAAAAAAACTCTCCTGAAATGTCTTCAACCCCTGGATCTGTACCTCCGAGATTAAGTCATATTAAGGTGTTGGAACGAAGTAGTCAAAGTTCAGACATAAAGTAGGAATCTGCAACAAGATTTGAAATAAGTTCTTTACTCTTCATCTAATCTGAGAGATTGATCTATTTTGCAAAGAACTATGGGTAAACTCTCAGTCTGTAATAGTCTCCTAATAGAGATGCTGGGTAAAGGCTCTGCAAGGCCTTTACCCAGGGCTCACACCTTCACATGTATTCCACATTTTGCGGTCTTTGTTGTGTTCGGTTCTCGATCTGAGTTCAATGAAATTATTGAATATTCTACTCAGACGTATTACCTATTGATATTGAACATGTCTAGTGTGGTACAGATTATTGACTTCATGTGCAGCCCTAATTTCAGAGCTGAGTTAAACATTACTTGGCCTCAGGCCGCCGCGGCCTTACAGGGACGAAAGTCCAGACTGACCTTATGGCTTTGCGTTTCTTCCAGCACAACCCCAACTACCATGAAGAGAAACAGCGCTGTGAATACCTGCACAACAAGCTGGCCCACATCAAGCGACTAATAGCTGATTTTGACCAGCGCAGAGCCCAGGCCTGGTGTTGAGAAGCCAGCACCGATCAGTATTGTGAACGGAGTGTCAAACCAGGGTGGGAGTGACCAAACCCGCTCTTATTTATTTAACGCCTCTTCATTTCCTGCCCCTGTGTCCTTCTCTCTCTCTCTCTTTCTCTCTCTTTCTCTCTCACTTCCTATTCCTTTCATCCTTCATTCCCTCTCTCTTTTCTTTGATTCCACAGGCTTGTAATAGCCTGCAATATTGAAAATCTTTTTTTTTTTTTCCCCCTGTGATGAATTTGGTCTTGTGGAATTGATGCCACTGGATCAGCAGAAAGGAGCAGTCTGCTTGTGTGAAATCTTCAGCTCTAACTTGTGAAGGACTCTCTTCAGACTAAAAGTATTTTTGAGCACAAGAGAGAACATATTTACTTGTATTTTAGTAAAAAGAAAAAAAAGAGGGAGATCTATTTATTTTGAGTCGTATTGAAAACAAGAGTTAGCAGATGGTATATTGTTTAAATTTTTTTTTCTTGAGCAATGCAAAAAAAGGAGAAAAAAAAAAGTGTATACCACAAGCCTTATGTGTTGAATTTGTGAAGCCATTTTTGCACGCAAGATCCATGCTTCTCATTTAGCTGAGATTTTTTTTTTTTTCTTCTTCTGCTGCCTCGTTTTCCGCTCCCCTCAAACAAAAACTGTACTGGAAAGACTGCTGCCGAAGCTGAGCGAAACGGGAAGGAAACGAGGCAGTGGGGAGGAATCACATGAGCTTTATGAGAAGTAGCAAAACATGTGCATGGGTGGTGGATAATTAGTTGTGAAAGAGGGGAGAGGTTGGGGAAACCAAAGGCTTGTGATCCTGTGACACCTCTGGGTGGGTGCTGGGGGGGGGGGGGGGGGAGTATTCTTTGCACCAAATAAAATTCAAAATGCCTTATGGCGTTTGCATTTGGGAAAGTGGACTCGGGCCCACCGGCTATGCAAAGGAACTACAATTGCCTGAAACTTGAGCGTGTGTGTGTGAATGAGTGTGTGATGATGATAGGAAGGGATACGGAGTCCAGAATGAGTGTGTGAGCGTACGGTTGTGAATCACATGGAGAATAAAAGTTAGAAACGTGAAAAGCCCCGCCCCCAAAAAAAGAAGCTGCTATAGTCTGTTTACCAGCCGGTGCACTCAGGATCATCCCGGCCAGAGACTCAGTACCTGATCCGAGAAGTAGTGATGCAAAACATCCTTTTTTTTTTTTTTTTTTTTTTTTTTTTTCCTTTCCCCCCTCAGCATTTCCTTTCTCAACCATGGAAAGGGTCACCTCCACCCCGTGTTTATCCAGTGGAAACAGTGTATATTTCAGTTTTTGAAAGAAGCCACCTCATCCAACAGAGGGCCCATGTGTTCTTTGGGGGTTCCTTGTATTTAATCGTTGGTTTAAAAAGATTTCAGTTTTGTAAATTCCTCTGCATTGACGCAGATTTGTTTTCATGGATTGAATGGCTGGCTTCTGTTCTTTGTTTTTTTGTTTTTCCAACAAGGGAAAAGAAATGTTTACAGACTTGTTGGAGCGTTTGCCAAAGATAAAATGCCTTTCCGGTACCGCTTCCATGGAGTAAAGGTTCTGGTAGGAGAACAAGTTAAGGACATATTGAGACAACAGATTTACAGAATGAGTTGTCTGTTTTAAAAAAAATTGTTCAGAAATGTGAAGAGGATCAGCCTCTTCGTCAAATCTGATATTGGGCTACTAAGAGTTTGTCCCATATCATTTCCACGGGGTGATTTAAATATGTTTGTGGCATTCTTCCTTAGGGTCAGTCTCTGCAGCAGACTGGCTGTTTTGGTGATTTCTGCCAGAATCAGTGAAAAAAAACAAAACTTTTGTTTCCCCTTTTTGTTTACTTTTGACAAAAGTATTAAAACCTGTATGTTTAGATCTCATAACATCTCACACCAATTTGGATGGATCACATAAATTAAATTTTTTTTAAAAAAGGTGAATTCCTTGAGTTTAAAGCATGCTTTCTTTTTTTTTTTTTTTATTTATCCCCCCCAAAGTCTCCCCGGTGTTGTCCCATCGACTGAGTCGTCCTCTTCATCATTCCGAGGGTTTCTGTCCTAATCAGAAATTTTCTTGAGTTTGGTTAGAACAACATGAGATGGTCCAATGTGACTTCATGTAATAAAGGGATTTGACCAGTCTTAATGAGCAAAATAAAAAAAATTACCCAAGCAAAACAAGAAATGTCATCTTGCTATCCTGAAAATGTAAAAGACATTTCAATAAAAATCTACTTGGTTTACGTGGAAATATGTCTCTTGTCGTTTTTTAGAATGTCAGATGCTCTTTCTGTCACTCTGAACTTATCCCAACTTCTGGGCTTGGTCATTATCCACTTAAGTTATTCTGAAGTAACTCCAAAAGCTTTGCATATGGAAAACATTTCCTCAAAGATGTGTACTTTCTTCAAACTTTAGGAAACTGACCGGGAAGGACATCTGCTAAAATCCATGCTGTCTTAAGTGTATAAAACATCTCAGGTGTTTTCTCAAAATTTCTACATTTTACGGAAGGTAGAGGAACCTTTTAAAAAAAAAATACCTGTATGTACAATATTAAATTTCATTTCTTCAAGAAAGTGACCAAAAGTGATTTTAAGAAATCTCAACCGACAGAAAAATGTCATTAAATAAATGTAACCATTGCAGCTAACGCCATTATGTTAATGTGGATTTACGCTATTAAATATGCAAACATTAGTTTAGAAGTTAAAATGAGCTAACATGCTACCAGTGGCGGCTGGGCTATCGCTACCACTGTGACCTACAGTGGTGGAGAAAATACTCAAAAAATGTACTTAAGTGAAAGAACAAATACACAGACAACAATGTAAAAGTACCACATTAACATTTTTACTTGAGTAAAAGTACAAAAGTACTTGCTTTTAAAAATACTTAAGTATTAAAAGTAAAAAGCATGTTTTTATTGTGTTTACTCTCTGTGACAGTTTAGTCTTAGATATGTGATTCTATGCATCATTTCAGGGATGAAAACATCTCGTCTCCTGTCCTAAGGTAGCATGAACTCGCTTTTTCTACCACTAATGGCATTTATTTTGAAAGAAATCGCCAGTGAAATAAATTAAGTAAAACATCAGACATCTTCTCCCGCTCGGAGAAAACTACTTGGACTTCAGTGAAAGGGGGAAGCGATGGGTAACGACAGACACACGTAATTAGTACGTTCGATTTTACGGCGCCACGTTAAGTCCCTGAACGTCACATTCTAACGGAAAAAAGAAAGAAAGCGCAATGCGACTCGGATATAACGAGTAACGCGACGGTTTTGTAGAAATGTAGTGCAGTAGAAAGTACAGATACTTATTGTAAGATGTAGTGGAGTAAAAGTCGAAAGTATCCATGATTAAATCTACTTAAGTAAAGTACAGATACGCGAAAATTGTACTTAAGTACAGTAACGAAGTATTCGTACTTCGTTACTTCCCATCACCGGTGACTTACAATGACTCTCTCCATTTTTATTTCAAGAAATTAGCTAGAAATGCTTATTTTAGCATTGCTATAAGCTGTATTTTACATGTATTTATGTAAACGTGAACGATAAATGCGCTTTGCGAACATAAATACGTCATGTGCCTTTAAGGTGGTCTTCACACGCCTTCAACGTCACCCGTTATTTGAACGTTCAAACGGAATCTGTCCTCTCAGTGACGACACCGAACGCCTCGTCAGAACCAACCCAGAAGTCTTGAAAGAGAAGAAAGATGGCGCAGCAGTTCGTGAAGGCTCAGATTAAAGGGGACAAAGTGGTGGTCTTCCTGAAGCCGTCGTGTCCCTACTGCGTCATGGCTCAGGAGGTGTTCTCCAAGTACCAGTTCAAGCCCGGCCATTTGGAGTGCGTTAACATCAGCGGACGCAGCGACATGGACAGCCTCCAGGACTACTTCCTGGAAACCACCGGAGCCCGATCGGTAAACTCAGCTCCTTCTTCACCGTTTTTTTCTTTTTAATTTTTTATTATTATAATTTAAATTCCAAGTTTATTTTTAGATGCACTAGATGCTATTTTTTTCGTTGTAAAACTTTTAATATAATAATAATAATAATCACTATTTTAAATTATTCTTAAGTCGTTTTCTCCTAAAAAAAAAAAATAATAAAAAAAAAATCTGCAATAGGGGAAGTACTGAAAGACTATTTTATTCTATTTAACGTTGTAATAAAATCTTACATATATTTTTTTTTAATTAAAAGGTGTAGTGAATCTGTTTGTATGCATTATTTGCCCCAGTGTCCACACTGAGTGGACTCCACCCACAGACATGTTTCACCTTTTGGTTTCCTCCTTCCTGAGGAGGATTCATGTTACACCAGGACTCATGATTCACTTCTGAATCATCCTACAATTAAAGCTCAAACAATGTTTACGGTTCAAATCATTTTCAGTAATGGCTTAGAAGCCATTCTTGTTTCTTGGTTGTATTTTTCTTTGCCATAACTGTATTTAATTACTTTGTTGTTGTTGTTTTTTTTTTTTTACAGATCTTTACAGAGAAGGGGTTTGGGTAATTGTCACACTGTTCATCAGTTCACCAGTCTTTATTCTTTCCCACCATGGCTTAAAAAAAAAAAAAAAATGCAGGTCCCCCGGGTGTTTATTGGTGAGAAGTGTGTGGGAGGAGGAAGTGACGTGCAAGAGCTGGACAAGAACGGTGAGCTGAAGGCAATGCTGGAGTCTATCGGGGCCCTTCAGTGATCTGCTCCCAGGTACCAAACTCTGCATTTGTTTGCATCTTCCTGCTGCCTTCACATGCCTCCTATGACTTTTGTCCAAATGCAACACTTTTCCCAACTCGAATATGTTTTGTAGGCACTTTTTGTTTGAATTGTGAATGCCTTGATGCATTTATTCTACTATTATGTCAGGTTTTTCATCCATTATTTAAATGTTCTTCAAATCAGACAAAATTGGTGCCAAACGTTTGTGCAGCAAAGTATTTTTGTTTGTGCCGCTACCGTTTAAAGATATTGAGAAATGTTTCCAGGGGTCATGAAAGGTCAACCAGCACCCCCAGCCCTCACCTTCAACTACGTTTGTGCAGCAAACAGTTTTTGTTTGTGCCGCTTTGGCTTTGAAGGTATTAACGAAAGTTTAAAGGTCATTTTGATTTAGCAAAAGTGGCAGGAGCTGGTTGACCTTTTTGACCTTCAAACTTTCATCGATATCTTCAAAACCAGAGCAGCACAACCAAAAGATTTTTGCTGCACAAACGTTTGACACCGATTTGAAGAAGGTCTTTGGGCCGACTTCATTTAAAAAAAAAAAAACATTTTCAGCAGTTTACTGACACTTGTTCTCTCGTTTCCACTGACAATATTCATCTTTTTTTTGCCCATTTCGGTCCCTTGAATTTCTGTTAACTCACTGCAAAAAAAAACAACAAAACACTAAGCAGTGGTTTGATTAACTCCTATCTCCAGCTAAACTGAAGCTTTAATGCCACTAAGCATCAACTGGGTGGTTTAAGATCCTCCCAGAAGCCAAACAGCAAGTATGTTTGACGCATCTTCTCCGCTGAAGGAACTCTTGAAGCCCCGACAACGAAATGATTTCATTCCACTGTAGAACATCTCGCATTTCACACTGTTTTCTTCTTGCATACCAAACCAGACCTGGGAAATACATTTCCAGATTTCTTGGGAACCCCTACAAGCGCCATGTAGGTAAAACCGTCCATTACTGTCCAAAACAGGAACAATAATCAGCAGGATTAACTGGAGGAAATGAAAAGCGAACCGTCCACGCGGAGAGCAGCGGCGTGTTCGTTCTAAAACAAGTCTTTATTTGAAGTCAGACACTGTTTTATCTACAGTCTGTACAGCTCAGGCCCAGCCCGGTTCTCACCGGGTCCCACTTTTGTTCCACAGTCCAGAGTTTCACCTGCCATTTACTGCTTTCGCTCACGAGTTCAGATCCATCCGAGGACTTCTCGTCGGACGCCGAATTTGGCGGCCTTCCGGTGAAACAGACCGACGGCGACACGCGGATCTCGGCTACGTTTCTGCACAACTACTCAGCTAGTGGTTCTGACTGTGCCACAGACGGCGCGATTAATTACAATACATTGATAGTAATCAATGGGACACACAAAGAGCTGTGAAAACTGGTCACTGATGAGTTTCACTTACACACTTCACTTGTAAATAGCAGCGAAAAGTCCGACTGTAAATCAGAGCCGCCGCGTTGTCTCTACGTCACGTTTAAGGAAACGCCCACAGGTTATAGAATTTACAAAAATAATTGCAGCACCATAAATCATAAATCCCATTATGATCGAAAATAATCTTGCTTAAAAAGAAACAATAGCAACAAATTGAACAGGATAAAATAAATATTGTGGTAACTCAGAGGCAGCAAGGTTTTTCCTGTATTAATTCATGTTCTTTTCAATTCCACCTCTGACAAAACTGATACGTCAAAATGCTCCCAATATGGACTATTCAATGTTTCCAATGCACCAAAACCATTGTAAAAAAAACTAAAGCTAAACAGCTTAGAATAATACTGTAAAAACACATAGTGAGTAACGTTTACATTTGGTGCATAAAACTTTTAATTCGTCTTACATCTTTTCATTATTATTATTGTCAGTGCAAGTGAAAAATGCCCTCGTTTAAACCAAGCTGTGATCAAAATACGTCTATCGAGAAGATTAAATTTGCCCCCTGCCCACCCAAACGAGATGTTTTAGTGATCAGGCAATAAAATTTGAAATTGCAATTAAATTGGTCCTGCTCAAACGCTGATCTGAGCTCCTGATATATTACAGACGGGAACTGGAGCAGTTTTGTAATCTCTCCTTATCTCGCTCTGCTGAGCAAGCGACGGGATCTGTCGGATGTTTTCCACTTTTAAGAAACGCTGTGTGTGTGTGTGCGTGTGCGTGTGCGCGCGCCGTGACGATTATTGATCCATCAGGACACGGAAACGCACTGGATCTGTTCGCGTCCCGACTCGTCACAACCACAAAACTTGATTGAGTTTTGTCGGGGTTTTTATGCGATGGACCAACACAAAACGGAGCGCGAGTTTGAAAAGCGATGGCATGGATTTGTATTTGTTCCGCCCCTTTATTCTGATTCGCATAAATGAAAAGTTCTTCAGAAGAAGGAGAACTGTTAGTCATTGAAGACTGGCAGAAGAAACTCAAATTATTTTGCATTCGCAGCTAATGATTGTTTTACTAGTCAGTTATTCTGATGATTAATCAATTAAAAAATTGGCATCTTGTGCAGATTTTTTTTACTCAACTGCTTTGGCCTCTTTATAAAATAACAGGGACACATTAAGTGATGCAAATAAAATACTTATTTAAATAAGAAAATAAACATTTTAGTGCTGAAAATACAATCCTAACATCAATATGTGAAAAGTTCATTTAGTGTTGGACTAATCTGCTGATGTATTTTGGATTAACTCATTCATATATGAGTCCAAAAGGTGCTTAATAAGAGATTTTTATTTTTTTCATTTATTTATGTTACAGAATTTGAATCTGTGAAGCAAAAGCCGTAACATTTTAGGAGTTCTGGGTAGAACATATTTACAGACAAAGAAGGTGTTTTGTTTTTTTTTTTTTTTTATCTTAAATGCAAAATGTTTTTTTTTTTTTGTACAGTTTTGGCTTAAATAGTGCTCTGAGTGTGTCGATCTCCCACCTTATGAAAGAACAAGCCGCAGCTTGAAGTCGCATGGTATTACCTCCAGGGCCTGAATGCAAACACATGCCGCGCTTTATTAGATTTTGAAGAAAAATCTGTATTGTTTCCTGTCTACTTTCCACCACAAAGAGATTCTTTCATTTCATTTTGTTGGTCAATCACATAAAATACCATGAAAACACACAGAAGGTTTGTAGTTTTAATGTGACAATGTGTAAAAGGTTTAAGGGGTTTGACTTCTTTCGCAAGGCGATGAATTAACAACAACGTCTTGGACGTTGTACCACACAGATCGTTCACTTCCTGATTTTCTTTTCTTCTTTAGTTTTTTTTTTTTTTTTTTTTTTTTTTTCCAACCTGAAGTTACATTAGGAACAAGCTTCAAACAATCTGCATATAATTGATGCTGGTTTGTTTTCCGATGAGTGTCGTTTTGTCCTTGAAGCTCGCTGTATTGCCAGTAGAAAATATAATCTATCACAGAGCCTCCGACCAGAGGTCAGACGGTCGTTTTTAAAATCCTATTGGGTTTTTAAGGATCAGTCGTTTTGTATTGCCCGTGTTGCAACAGTCTGTAGGCAAGGAGGGAGGAAAAAGTGGAGACTCGTGTCCCAACCTATCGGTTTATTTTTGTTGCTGTCTCTCAACTCGTCCTTTCCAGTGTCGCTCCACAAAGTCAAACTTTTGTTTCAGTCAACAATCCTCTCCTCGCTCGGATCATTCCCTCCCTTGATTCCTTTCCTCCGTCCCACCCCCTGTTCCCTTCCTGCAGGGCGGGGGCCTCCAGGTGTGGTCACATGACCAAGCAGCGGGACTTGCGAAGTTTGCGTCGCCGTTGCTGATACTCGCTGAGCTCCTGCAGGTATCCTCTGGACGGCCAGCGGAGCCTCTCCACCTGCTCACGCTCCTCCTCTGGAAATTAAAATTTAAAAAAAAGACGACACGAAAAGCATGAATCGGTTGCAGCTGCAAGCACAAATATGTGACTGCAGGCCCATGAGGAACTGTTTACATTGCTCCGACACACATTAACTGATATGTTCAACGCCAAAGACCATGAAATATCTAAAAGTTTGTCCTCAGCCAGTTTGTGCCCTTAAGTATCCGTCCAGTAGCATATTGATTCCTGTGCGATTGATGAACACAATAAAACAGTTTGTGCTTTGCAATGTTGCTATTATTCAATGCTGGATTTATCCACTTTGTCGTTGCCTGGTAAATTTACAAGAGCTATAAACTCCACCAATTAAGACAATTTATCAGTGGACATTTATTTGTGTTTGGTTTCATTTAGGATTCCTACACATTTCCCACTTATTCACAGAATGTAACTTATGTTTCTTAATGTTTCTTCCAGATTTTTTTGAGAAACAGTATCGAGTTGGTTTTATTGTCTGTATATTTTCCAAACTATTAAACAAATAGATTCAGTTTGTTTTCTATGTTATCTTGTTGGCATCCAAACCAAGTCACATTATCCTGATTTCAAACTGTGCTACAGTCAAATGTCCAGATTAATATCCTACATTAAATACAGATTCTTTAACATGAAAGGTATTATTTTGTATGTTTATTTTGTTTCCATTTGTTCATATACTGACAAAAGCTGAAATGTTTTTTCATCCTCCATGTTCTTTTTCATCTTTATGCAAAGTTACAAAATGATTAAAGCTTATTTCCCATACTTGTCAAGACTATTTAGGAACCCAGTTAAATCACAGTACAGAGGTCCAAAACATGAACGTGTTATACTGAGGTGAGTGAAACACGACGAAGTCATCGTCTTGAACTTCGACTGATGCAAATCAGCTGGCAGGAAAAGATTGTCACGCCCCTGTTTCACACAGGAAGGTTATTAATGGCGCTCCACCTTCCGCCTTCATTGACAGAGGGGGGGGGGAAATAGACGTCTTTTTTGTAAAGTGTAATTTGCATGAGCAGCTCTATTATTTGTAAGTTTTAAGCCTGTAGAAGTTTGATTTGAGACTCCTTAGCCTCATCGTCCAAGTTCAGCTAATTTAAATTTAAACTAAATGAAGATGCAAACTCATGTTTGCACTGCTGCTGAGGCGCATTGGAAATGACTCACATTGTACGCGATTTCAGAATTGACAAATTATTCTGAAAATGAGTCATATTTTAATTTTGGTATTAATAGATTTGATTGTGTAGATGGATGTCGCTCAACTTTTTATTAAAATGCATTAAAGTTTGCCCATATTCATCTCTGAAAATATACCAAAGAAATGTTCAATTCCGATATTGATGGTACCGGTTAAATCTGGTACCATCAATAAATGGTTTTGCTATATGGTAAACATTTTGAATCTTAATTATTATTCACATTTTTCCAAACAAATAATCACTATGAAAACAATTTGTAATGTTGTTATAAAGGGCTCACGTCAGAGGTTAACTGTGTTTGCATTGAAATGTAAATGACCTTTTAATGAGTGCATTTTGCTACAGGCAACACATGAGAGCAAATCTTTATACTGCTTAGCTTTGGGTGATGTATTAACTTTATTGACTCATTTCTAAATTACATTCATTGATCAAATATGTGAAGTGAAACAGAACATCGTCATTCTGCTAATACCTCAGTGAAATCAAACACTTAAAACAGGAAGTGCCTCACGCTGATTTTTGTGTATTTCAGCAAAAATCCCACTCACAACACGGAGGCAGCGTGGACGTACTCTGCCGTATTAAACATTAAGAAGGAAATAAATCATAGATGCCACTTTTAAACGTCGTGCCCGGACGAAAACATGAGCTTTCCCACTGACCTGACAGCTCCAGGAAGTCGGGTTTATGACTAAAGATCAGGTAGTTGTTGGCGATGAAGTGGAGGAGCCAGACGTACAGCTGCTCTGCGTTGTGGCACTGGCAATTCAAAGCAGATCAACAGAGCGTTTTACTCTTGAAGTCTGTCGCTTTTCAAGCCACCCGGCGGCTTCGGCGGCACCCACCTTCGCTCGACGCAGAAGTCGAACCACGCTGATCCCCGTCGACGACAGCTCTCTGCTGGGCATGCTCTGCAGGTAGGCGCACACGCACACCTCGCACAGGTGCTGGAGCCGTTTCACCTGGTACATCTCGGCGCAGACCAGCACCGCCATGGCCTGCAGCACACTGGCTGGACGCACAGAAACACACACCCGTAGATTTAGAACGAGTTCAAAATGAGCCGGGGTGAAGAAAAGACAAACTATTATAAGGCCTTTATTTTTGCTTGAACTGAGAGTTGTGACCTGAAATCCAAAACGAACGATACCACACAGTTTCTTTGTTACAGGTATTGCCTTGTTTGGTGGCATCAGAGCCTAACATGTGATTGTATTTATGCCATTTTATTAATGCAGATCCTTATTAAACTTTTACTGCCAAATGAAGGACAGTTTTATCTGCTATCATTGACCTCTTCTAAAGCCAAAAACGCTCATATTTAGATTTTATGTCATAGAAACAATGCATATGCCTATTTTCTATCGGTCGTCTCAATCAACAAAATATAGACTGGGTCTCCTTATGCTAAAGATTACTCAGGAAAAACAGCAGCTTGATAAAGATTTACGAAATGAACGAAAAACAAAACGTCTTTCGTTATAACTGGTGGTATTATCCAAACACGATTACATCCGAAAGTGTAATTGCATAACACATAAGCTTCGGCTATGACGTCTACGATTACATTCTTGAATTCAATTAAATTCTTGAATTCAGTATTTCCTGTTACTCGTATCCAGCCCCATGTTTGGCACCGTTTGCCTCATCCTGCTCTCACTGCCTGTCTCTCCCTCCTCCTGCGCGCCTCAGACGCGCTGCTGCACCATCAGCTCAGCAGCAGCAGCAGCAGCAAACGCAGAAGGCTTTGTTATGTCTGGCCGCACAATTGCTCAAACGAGCGTTAGGAACGTCTCCTTTCATATGTTCAGACCGCATTATCTGGGTGAAGCGCCGCGCCAGCCCCGCTGCTTTGATAGCGCTCTGTTTGTCACTGATACTCGTGGAGTCACCTTGTGCTGACCTTGAGCGCCGGGGGTCTTATGTAATTGAAGGGCTGCTGCAGCTTCAGGAGCTGCAGCTTCTTGGTCTCAATGTTCCTGAAGTCGTGAGTGGATATAAAGCTGTAGCTCCGTGAAAACAGAGATGCACATCCTGGGGGTATTTAAGCTGGATATTAAGGAATAAATGTAGTTTTTTTTTTTTTTTTAATTGCCACTACAATATGAATGCGTTGCGATATCCTGCAGACAAGCAATAATTATAGGAGTCCTCCAAGCTGCAATATTGCTTTTCATAACATCACTGAAGGAGAGAAATGTGTTCATTTCCAGACACTAGTGCCAAGTGGTGTCGCTCTAAAAGCCTTTGTATCTATCAAGCTCTTACCACTAGAGATGCACTGAGAAATGAAAGAAAAAAAAAAAAATCCAATAATTTTTTTTAATCCATAAACATTGCCAGGACGGAGCGAATAACAACATCTGTGTTGTGGAAATGATTAAAGCTGCTCAACGTTAGCAGCTGTCCGCATCAGTGGGGAGTTTAAAAGAAGAGCCAGCATGTGTCTCAGCATGTCAAGATATTCAGGCTGGGAGAGAGCAAGGCTCACAGCAGATAACAGTAAGGCTGAGCTGGACTTTGCACATTTGTTCTGTTCTGTTGTTTTTTTTTTTTTATTTCAAACTCAAGCTTTCAGGAAGACAGGAAGTTTAGAAAACATGATTTTCGTTGCTGTTTTTCTGTCCCAGAGGAGTGCAGCCTTCCATAATGGCTCTTTTATTATTAATAATGTGATGTGATTAACATTTTAGTGGGTTTTTTTCTGTGTTTTCACGGGATAATTGCTAACGGCCTCCACAACAGGATGACGCTAAAAGTACGAGAGAAATTTCTCCCAACAGATTTTTGTCATCAGGTTGTAAAAACTATCTGGTTGTTTTACATTATTTTCCACAAACATCAGCATCACATATGAAGTCACATCCTCTCTTTACTAAAGCTTTGTGCTTCTCTTTATCGTAAAATTGTAAAATTATGTAAAAAAAAAAAAAAGATCTCTTCTATTTCCAAACTTTGTGTAACTTATTTGTTTCTAAATGAGTTTCATTCAGCTGAAATGACAGGCCTCTGTGGGACAAATGTCTGAAGAAGTCAATCTTTCAGTTCAGTTTTGATTTGGAGAAACAAAATGTGGGGGTGCTGTGGTGGCGCAGCGTTCAAGCACAACCCGCGTATGAAGGCCTTAGTCCTTGACGCGGGCGTCACGGGTTCATCTCCACGCCTCATGACCTTTGCCCCATGTCTTCCCCTCTCTCATTACATACTTTCCTGTCTCACTCCTATCACATAAAAGCCACTAAGACTATAAAAAACCTAAAGTCGGGCCCGGAGTGCTCTCAACTTGACAATTTGGCCCAGATGTGAAAAAGCTGAAGAGACGCTGCGGAAACTGTCACCGGATCAAGAAGAGTCAAAAGCAGTAACTATCAGTGATGAGTTCAAAATGAAGGCCAAGGAAGCTGAAATACTTTTAGAAGTAAATTCTTGAAGCCGGTGTCATAAGGATTGTAATCAGATGCATAAATATCACAGCACCGCATTGTCACAACAAGGGACTTATCTCAAAGTGAAATGTGTGACAGTGGAAAACAACAACATGTGTGGAGCTGTGACTTGGCAGCAGAAGCAGCAATGCCACGGTCCGATTTCAAGCCTCTCTCTAAATCTAATTGAATTTTAAGCTCAGTGCTGTTTTCCTAGTGTCTCCAGAGACCAACACTGGCAACACGTCGCGCTCTCACAGATGGATGATAAGACCAGTCGTCTGTGTCTTTGTTTAAGGCTTAGGTTTGTGACACACGCCTCTGTTGTTTGCCGATTTCTTCGTGGGGCTCGTTTCCACAGCATGCGGAGAGACCCCGGTCTCTGCTACGAACCAATCAAGCGTCTATTGACAAGCTGCTCACTGGGAGATTCCTCGTTATTAGACCCCGCGCTGCAGCGCGTGTTGCTGCATAAAAGCTGCAGCAACACGATCCCACGGTGAAACTTGGGAGCAATCCAACCTTTAATTTGAGAACATTTATTCAGAGAAAATGACACGTTAACAAATAATTGCTCTAGTAAAATCCCTCATTGACAACAACCTGTGAACATAAGGTGACCGAGATGCATGTCATTCTTCAAAATGGGAAAGACAAGGGAAGATCTCATGGAAGTAAAGGCAGATGTGCGTTTATCCTGATAACTACCTATCAATGATTCAATCAATTAACCGAGAAAAAAAATGGGCACGTTCTACAGATTTTTCATTTAACCACTTCAGCCTTTTTCTACAATATTAGAAATGCATCAGTGATGCAAATCCTTCTTATAAAGAAAGAAAATAGACATTTTATTGCCCAAAATGCAACAACATAGCATTCTTTTAGAGAACCGGGTGAAACTAAAACTACGCCACTTAAGGAGTTCTGGGTAAAACACGTTTACAGACAAAAGTACTTTTATCTTAAATGCAAAATGTATGTATATATTTTGGACAGTTTTGGCTTCACTACTACACTGAGTATGTGGGGGGAATAAGGGTGTCGGCACATGACCTTTTTCTGTCTTGGCGATCAATTGATTACTAACTTAGTTGACGATTATTTCAATAATCAATTCATCACGATTAATCGTCTCAGCCATACCTAACAGAAAAGACATCAAGAGCTCTGGAAGGTCTAGAGAAATGGCCCAAAGATGAATGGATGGTTGGTCAGAGATCGTTCTCTCTCTATAGGCTCAACATGTTTGTGAAATGTCACAGGAGACAAAATGCTGTCCTACTGGTAAAGGTTGGCTACACAAAGTCTTAGCAGAAGCTGCTAAAAACCCTTCTGATTATGTTAAGAAGAAAAAGAACATTCTGAACTTAATCTTTTTTTATTCCTGAATAAATACGATAAAATTAAAAGATAAGATTTATCACACTGTTTCTCAGTGAATTTTGGCAACTAAAATAAAAGATTAGTCTGTGAAGGATGCTCTGCTGTGTGCAGTTTCAGAATATTTTCTATTTCAGGACATCTAGGCCTTATCTAGTCTAAAAGTTAGCTAAAAGCAGCCTTAAGAGGCTCTGCGAAATACGTCTGCCATGCTGTCATTACTTCTTTATATCAAGCAAAAACAGCAGTTCCACCAGTGGGTTGGCTGTGTGTAGTGACCTCACCAGGACAGCAGGAGTCAGTGTACAGGTACTCCAGAAAAGACAGAAAGGTGTCCGAGGAGACGCCGTGGATGGGAACCACTCTGCTCCGGGCCTCGGCGTACTTTCCGCTGAACATGGCCGCCATCACGTCACAGCGGGCCACCAGCACCGCGCGGTGGGCGGGCAGCACGCTTCCTGAATTGCACATTAACCGGCAGGGTTTACAGTTTAGCTCGGCAAAAAAAAAAAAAAAAAAAATCCCTGAAATGTAAAGAACTGCAGAGGACAAACCATTAGCGCTGACAATAAACGTGTTTCGCCTGCAGCAGCGCAGGAATAAATGATCACAAACGGGGCCTAAAGTCATAATGGGCAAATTCACTTCATTAACTGCACTTAACGGCCAGTGGCGAGTTTCTGTTTTATACAACAGAAATATACTTTTATGAAATATACTTTGACCTCTAAAGTTTTAACTTGGCTCAGGGGTGCATGGCGAGGAGGAGCTCACTGCATTCTTTATGAGATAAATATTGATTATGGGATGCTTTGGGCCCTTTTGCTTGTATTTCTGTGTTTAATAGAGAGGAGAAGCTCTTTGTGGAGATGAAACATGACAGAAGTGGGAAAGAGCCTTTGATTTCAACTGTTTTACCTTAATTTGTCTCTTAATGGACGACCTGGGCTAATAATTCACTTCACGCTGCCGTGTGCATTTGTCAGTCAGTGTGTTTGACTGCGCCCACCTTGAACCATGAAAATGACGTCCGAATAAAGAGGGGAATTAAAGAGGTTGACGAGGGTCTGGGGTCCGAGTTGAGCTGCCCGTGCACTCGGCGTGTCCCTGGAGCTCTACACACACACACACACACACACACACACACACACATGCACACACACACACAGAGAGAGAGAGAGAGAAAGAGAGCAGAAAGCCATAAGGAGTTTAGTTAGCATTCCTCTGCTGTGTGTCAGCTTTCTTGTTACTAGGAAAAATTGTCATGCTGAGCATCTTTTGTGCCTCCCTCATAGAATACAGATGGCCCCTCCTGCCAGTTTTACTCAGCGCTACAATAAAACACTCAAACTGCAGAGCCAAGACCGACGGGACGGCAAGTGGCCGACAGCGAATGAAAATTGGAGACCAGACGGTTGTCCAGACCACCTATTAATAAAACATTTACGGTTTTTTTTTTGTTTTTTTTTTAGTTTTCTTTATGGCTCTAGTAGCTTGACGGGGAGAAAGGCAGAGAGAGAAAGAAAGAGAGAGGAGAGAGAGAGAGAAAGGGAAGACATACAGCAAATGGCCTGAGGCCAGGAATTAAACCGGTGACAACTGCAGAGGGTTTTTTCAATATCTTAAAGGCAAGATTTATATAGAAAAAGCTGAAAGGCAATTTGCAGTTAACAAGTGATCTATTACTGAATCAGTTGATGAATATTTCAATAATTGTGATTGATCCAATGAAGCGTTTCAGCCCTATAAGAGTCACGCAAACTTTAACGTATTTCATTAACTAGTTTGTACCAGAGCAACAAACTAGTTGATAAAGCTTAACAAGGAAGAAAGAGATCCATGTTTTCCAATTGTTTTCACAGATAAAAATTTGGTCTCTCCCTAGGTGTGAGTGAGGGCGTGTGTGTGCATGGTTGTGTGTCCTGTCTGTGTCTGTATTGCCCTGCGACAGACTGGTGACCTGACCAGGGTGAACCTGCCTCTCACCCGAAACTTTAGTCTGAGAGGCACCAGCACCTCCCGACCCCACAACGGACAAGGCTGTTAGAAAATGGATGGATCTTTCATTATAAGAGCAGCTTTAAAAAAGTCCTACTGGAAGGTGATCCTCTGCTTTACTTCTGTCCTTCGTACCCTTCCGCAGGTTTTCTTCTAGTTTTGTCCAATATTTAGTTTCATGCAATCATTTCTGATCAGTGTCTTTGTCCCTGCTCAAGGAAAAACATCCTCACAAATCAAAAGTTCATTTTTTTCCTCCCGTGATCACGTTCTTCCATTTGTTTGTTGTGTTCCCTACATGGGTTGTGGCAAACATGATCTGGAGCTCCACGCAGATTTCTTCTTCTCTTTTCAAAATGCACGTCACACTTTTCAGGTTCGTACAAAGTACGGAACATGTTTAGCGCCCTGCAAATGAGACATGAAATACTAGAGAAAAAAAACAACCTTTTGTCAACATTTGCATGGTGCAAAGCTTGTTCATGGCTGAGAGTTATAAAGCATCCTTTTACCACGACGTGACCTTTATCAGCCTGCTGGAGCACAAAGATCTCTCGCTCTCACGCTGCAGAGAGATGAGCACATTATTCGAGGGCAACAGAAACCAGGCCTTTGATTTCATAATCCACAGAGAGGCTTGTTTTAAAACTGAATTTCCTGAGCGTGCCGATGACCAGGAGGAGGTTCGCCGAGGAAGGAATTGAATCAGGGCCGGACATCGTGGTGCCTCGCCACATTAAATGACCGCTTCCGCCGCTCTGCGTCAGCCGCTGCCTCAGGTAGGAGCATTCGGTGTGCCAGAAAGGCTGGTCAGTTCTTCCCCGCGTCACACGTTCTCACTCCCCAACAAAATGTTAAAAGTCTGCTGCATCGTGTCCTCGCGCCTTCTAAATATAGACAACCTAAACACGATGCGGCCGCCTGAAAACGGCATCCATGCGAGTGCGACTCCCTTCCAGATCTTGCGTTCCGCTTCTTGGAAAACATCTCGTGTTTATGTTGCGCTAATCCCCACAGTATCTGGGAGGTGATTAGAGGCACTGATTATGTAAATATGATAATCACAAACGCATTATTATTGATATGATCTCGCTAATGAAGGCCCTCTCAATCTGCAACTGTAAACACATATTTTTATGCATTCAAAAAAAAATTAATTCAGCTGTTTAACCTCTGTTATGGATTTCATGCATCCCATCAGGCAGCTGGGTTTTTTTTTCATACAGAACACAATGCTTTGGAAATACTTTTTAGAATGAATCACAGGCGGGTTGCGTTGTTATCAGATGCACAAATTTGAGCTTTACGGAAGAGTGTCAGGATTTTGAAAGAAAGGCAGCATCATGCTGTGGGAGACGCTTTTACTCAGCAGAGACGGGAAAAGCTGGTCAACATTTATAGAAAGACAGCAATAAATTAGGGGTATCCAGTTCATATACTGGATGCAAATGGACTCTTAAAATGTTTAAACAAATAAACATTTATAAATTATGTATATATGTCATTTCCCTCTTTTTTTATCAGTCCCTGAGCCAGGTTGTGCTGCTTTGCAGGATGGAAAATATTAGTTATAAAAAAAACATTGGTTTATTTATTAACCAATTAGGACAAAAAAACCTTCAGTAACTTTTTCTCAAAAGCAAATTTGCTGCATTTCTTTGTCATTATTAGATTAAGTGTTTAGATGATCCATTTTCTATTGCGGTTGCTGCGAATAGGTGAAAAACAAATATTTTCTATCCAAACAGCTGGGAAAGTGACCCAGTCAAAGTCAAGATTTCAATCCAACTGAGAATCTATAGCAAAACTTGAGGTATTTTTAGAGTAACGGACAAAACCTGCGGTGCAGAAGCTGCTGCTCTGTAACACTTGTGCTGTAGGATAACTGCAGAATACCGACTGCATTTTCAATCGCTTAAAATATTTTTAAACCCACATATTTCCCTTTAACTTGAGTAAAACAACCTCTTATACCCCAAACCAATATAGTACGTTGAATTTTTTTTGCCTAAAAAAAAAAAAACACAGGAAGAGTTGGAGGGTTAACGAATGTTTTTCTGTGTGCTGTGATGTTTAGCAGAGCTGACCCTGTCTCTGCTGAGTAGAGATCGTATGCGCTCCATAAGTTGAGCCACGGCCAGCGAGTTCTTCAGCTTCTCCTCCAGGGCCTCCTGGAGATGCTCCCACTCCCACGCTCCTGAAAACAAAACAGACAAAAAAAAAAAAAAACAAAACACATACATCCACAGTCACACCTTTTGGTTCCGTAAGGGTGCGGTTTTGAGAAAAACACAGATCCGACCGCCCACATGCTTTCAACACCAAACTCTCTCCTTTCTCTTGCAGTCAAGGCTTTTTATAAACTGTAATCTTTGTTGGTAATGGAGGGGAATGGGGCTGGAACCGACCCATCCACGAATATCAACAAATATCAACAATAGAAAATATCAGGTTTGCTTTATTCATCAAGTCACTAGCTATTATTCTACATCAAGACAGATGAAAATTATTTTTGGCAACGTTCAAAAGATTTGAACCCAGTTTTCTTCTAGGCCATAACTTGTTCATGCTATCGTTATCTTAACTGTGACAACGCCGTCCAATCAGCAACAGATTGGCTCATCCCTGCAGCGGCTCATCCCTTAAAATGTGTAAATAATTGATGTCGACAAGGCGGGAGAAATATTTTAGATGATGGTGAAATCATTTCACCCTCATTTCTTCAGCTTCCAATGGAGCTGAGAGTTGCTGTTAGTTACATGGACGAGTCCAGAAACAAAAAAAAAACATTTTTTTTAACAATGCAAGAAGGCCGAACGACGCATCAGGGCATTCAAAGACTTTTAGCAACAACGTATGAACAGAAAAAAATTAGTGTCCAAATAAAATCTAGTTACTCTGGGAGGCAAATCTTTTAAACTGTGCAAATAACATTAATTAATTATATTATTATATTACACTTATTATATTCAATTATTTAATTATAATTAATTTGTTTGACATGAATGATTCTCAAAAATCATTAATCCCATGAAAAAAAAATACATATTTGTTCATACATCTTTGGTTCCATATTTTTCCAATAAAGACTCCGACACTTTAAAAATAATAAACTGTATGTTTATGATTTTGGTATAATCATCATTTTTATACTTTCTTTTAGAAAATAACCAAAGTTGATGATCTTTATCTACTGATAGACTGACCAGAGAGAAATGTCAGTCCAACTCCAAACATGCTGGAAGACTTTGAGCAAAAACAAAATCAGTTTTTTATTTCTTCTGTGACGTCGCAGTTTAAGTTTCATCAAGTTTTTGCTGTTTTTCTTCGTATGGCGACATCACCGCCTGTTCATCTGATCTCCTACGTCGCACAAGCAAATTATTCCTGCTGCCACACTTTGGACAGTAAATCAATAATTTATAGATCAAAAGTGTAGCTGAACCACAGTCATGCTCTCACAAAAAATAAAAAAATAAAAAAACTGCTCAGATGCAGTAATTTGGTAGATTATATTTCAAGTGCCGTGCAACTTAATGTGCATGCGCGTAATTTATTTTTAATGCTGAAAAATGAGATAGGAAGGTTTTATTGAGCGGAAGTTTTGGCTCAGTTTCAACCAGCGTCATATTTGAGATACACAGCAATAACGCCACAACTTTCAGCTTCTCTTATATGGAGATTTTCGTCTTTTATCCCCCACTGTGTGACTTTCAAATGACAAGATCTGAAGAAATTTAAACTACGTGCCTCAGGAAATCGTCAGACATCAACGACCTTGTCTAAGCGCTCAAAGTCGCTTAAACCTTTGTTCCTCGTTCTGACCGTGTTTTTGGTACTTGAATTTCTTTAAGAAGACATGCTGCTTTTAAAGTTTATTCTCTTCCATTTTGTTGAATAAGTTGTAATTAAGCAATTCCTTGACTCTTTAGATCTGGAAGGAGCCAGATCTGGGAGTGAACTCAGCTTTCCAAAAGAAAAACAAAAACAGTGATTGCTCTCAATTCATTTAAGATTTACTGATGATCTGAATCTAGGTGTAAAAAAGCAATAATACAAGAAATCCATAAGGGAGGAAATACTTTTTCTCCTGCAAACATGGCTGTTTTACTCTAACTGGACCCATAAATCTAACTGTGTCCAGAGACAAACACATGCAGAAAACGCACATCCACACAACCGCATCCAAACGACAATTTCAATAATTCAGCCGCTCACTACAAAAGGAGACAGAGTCTCAGAGTGTTAGCATCACACACACAAAGTCATGGCCTCTGTGACTGTCCTCACACAGTCAAGTGGCAAAAACCTCGCAGCAAGCAGCTCCCGCTGTGGGTGTGATGCTCAAACGGGATGCTGGGAAACTGCTTTTTGTGACGTAGTGAAATGGGCTGAAGCAGAACAATTAACGAAGCTGATTAGCTAACAAGATGCTTCTTCTATTTCTCTTTCACGAACGCATGCTGCGAAAAAGAGCGTTTTTCTCCCACTGAGCTCAAAATGTTTCTGCAGGCTGAGAAGGCGCCCGTTCACATCTAATTAGCCGACTCAAGATGACGCATGGCTACGTGCGCCGTATACGATGTCAGCCCGTTCGGACCGTCGGTGTTGAAGGTTAACTGGGGTGTTTTTCCACATGGCTCAACGTGTTCTATCTCCACAGAACACGTTCTGCTCTGTTTTCACAGGGTTTGTGAAAAGCGTTCACATTCCGCTTAGCGCATCAACCCTTTTTTTTTTGTTCTTTTTTTTCCTACTCGCTCCAAATCGAACATCAACACACCTGACGGTATGCCGAGCCGCTCGGCTCGTTGCCAACACGTCTTCTTACACAATCCAAGAAAAAGTAGCGCCTTACTCTCTCCACCTCCAACTCTCTGACTCCCGTTTCATCCTCACATTCTGCCACCTTCGTTTTTCACCCTGCACGCTGCTTTCCCTTTTTTCTTATGAAATCACACACACACACACACACGCACACACGCAGGGCTGTGCACCATATAGAGGTGCACAAAAGCCCACACTGCTCCCAATTTCAGCTGCTGGCTCGCTTATTCTTATTCATATAGTCACTCACAGAGAATCGGGCTCACTCTATAATCTCTCCCCCTCTGCTCAGCCTTCTCCAGCTCAGATGTTGTGTGCACCTTCCTCTTGGGCTTATGTGTCAGAGCATGAGAGCTGCTTTATTACATGTTTATTATTGCGTGCCGTGATTCAGATCCTTCAAAAAAAGCTTGTTGCACTGTGCGAAAAGGACATTTGCGTTGTAAAGTTTTCTCTCCAGATTTTGGTCCCTTCACACCAGAGTTAGACTTCCCTGTGGTCGCTCATTTTGGAGAGCTGAGACTGTTTAAGCTATGCTGGATTGCTGCAAATTTTCCTGACCTCAAAGTGAAGACAAGCACGACCCTACTGTACAGCAAGTACTTGGGCCGCAGGTTTTTTTTCTCCCCGCTTTCCTGATCTTCCTAAAACAATGTGATGCACTGTGGAGACATCTGCAGAGAGACATTTCTTCCTAATCTGCAACGCTTTCCTGCACCTATGGGAGGTTTCTGCACATCCACCATCAGTTTCAGCCTCACTAGTTATGTCTCCATTACAAATGTGAGCAAAACTTTGTCAAAATTCCACAAATGTTGTAATTTAAGTTTACATTCAATAAAATCACATGATAAGTCATTATAAAACATCCCCCTCCCTCATCCTCCAACCACTTCCTGTCACCTTCTTTGTCTTTTTTGCGTGATGCAAAAAAGTGTTTCCATTGCAGTTTTGCAAAATACACTGACTGATTCAGCAGAAAAACCACCTCATCGTAGCGCCAGAGCTTTTTATTGAAAAGAGTTACTTTGAAATTGGCATTGTTTCAGCTAAGCAAATGTATTTTTGTATTTCTGATTTGCACAATTTTGCTTCAGTGGAGAAGCAGCTACTGTCAGCAAGGATACACCATCAGCACTGTCATCAACTCAACAAGCATTATAGTATTGTGCAGAGAGTGGTGTTTTCTGGGCAGAGCGTTGCACTCTGTGCCTCGTCATTTCTAACCTGGTACAATTCTCTGTGCCAATAGAAGTCATTGGCACAAATGCAAAATCCCAGAATTTTGCTATGACTTCCCTTTGACAGCATGACGAACCAGAAAGCAGCAACATCTTTTCTCCTCTGAGACTTCAGTCTATATGCGCAATATGGAGGCGTGTGTGCGCAAAACGTCCTACCATGGGGAGTGCAGCACACAGAAACCTCCTTCTGTGCAAAGTTTTTCTCTCGATTTTGAGAGAAATCAAAATCAAGAGATTTTGATTTCTCTCAAAATCAAATCTATTACTGTGCAATAGATTTGCACAGTAAGCAAATTTATTTGCTTACTGTGCTCATTTTTGTTGAAGCCAGAGTCGTACACAGTGTGCGTTGGAGCTGCAATGCAAAACGCAGAGGTGTCAAACTCCTGCAACTTTTATATGTGCCTCTGCTGCACCACGACTGCGTAGAATAATCAGGTCATTAGCAAGGCTCTTGAGAAACGATTTACATAAGGAGGAGGTAATTAAGCCATTTCATTCCAGTGTTTTGTACCTGTGGCACATCTAAAAACTGCAGGACACTGGCCCTTGAGGACTGGACTTTGACACCTGTGACTTACAGTAAACTACGTAGCACACAAGAGATTAATTCAGGCAGGTGAAAGCATTGATAAAAAAAAAACAACACTGCCACATCCAGGCTACTCCATGCAACATCCAGAACCCAAATATGTTGACGCTATCGTAATCACAGCCGCCTCACTATGCTACTTGACTGATGTCTGCATGCTCAAATCAGTTGAGTAACTCTGCAGCATTCCTTATGCGCTTCAGTAGGGAATCCCAAAGACCCTGCAGAGGCCATGCATATTCCAGATGAAGCATAATGTCACGATATGGAGGAAACCTTTAACTAAGCTTAGGAACACATTTTGGGGATTCGTGCCTTAATTTCAAATGCATGCAGCTTCACGCACTTGTTTACATCCTTGTCTCTGACATGAGGCTCAGTAATAATTCAAAACCTGCTTCATCACAAAGATCAGATTATGATTTAGGCACAAAGTGTCTGAAAGAGATTAGAGTCAGAGATATCCCTTAGATTTTTCTTGAACGTTTCTTCAAAGGCTTTCTTCAGTGTCCCGGTTTTTGAAGTAATTTCTATAATGATAAACTGGAGTGAGACGAAGAAGACGCAGCTGTCAAACGAGGGAAGAAGATCAAACTTCTAACGTGATCTATCGACTCCCAGATGACTCCTCTATAGTGCCTTACCATGAAGCACTTTCAGTTTGACAGATTTCTGCTCCTCGGTGTAATGGGCCATTGGACGACGCCCAATAGACAACCGACGGCCCCCTACTGCCAGGCAGCGTTTATCGTCACTTCTGAATTATTAGGAAATGACTAAGGGCTCTTGAGGAATAGAGTTCCCATCTTGTGGACATCAGTCCAGCTCTCCCAGCCCTGTTCCAGCTCCAGCTGACCAACGTGTTTACATCACCAAGCAGAGGTGAAAAACATGCACATCTTACACCTGACAGCGGATTGAGAAGCAGGAAATGTGTGACCTCCACAAGCCACTGAGCTTGGATTTGTTTGGACGAAGAACACGATAGCTGCTGTTGTAGAGATCCTTTTATCTTTCCTGATTTCCACTCTCTGTTTGGCACTTCCTGCACATACTGTATGATCCCCCTGCCAGGGTTTCAGTTTGGGTAATTTTCATCCTTGGCCAATCAGAAGGTTTTTATTCAGAACGGATGGCAGGCTCTTCTGTGTTGCAGCTCTGCTGCTGCAGCTCTCAAATTTTAACACGAGTAACCTGGCAGTATTCATTAAAATTTGAAAACTCACTGCTCTTTATATTGTTGTTGTTTTCATGTAAATTATTTATTATAAGACTGTATGATTGTTGTTTTAATAATGGCACAGCTCCAAAACTTCAGACTAATTTCAAATTAAATGAGAGGTTAAACTGTTTAGAGAAACAAATCTCAGTCAGTGTTGTCGTGATGTAGTAATGTATTTATACGTGTCTTGAAGATCGGCCTGTTATCAATTACTCAGCACACTGAGTTTGTTGAAAACCAAGTTGAAGGCATAACTTTGAGATAAATAATAGAAAAAATCCAGAACAATCCTGTAGGGCAGGGGTCCCCAACGTCGGTCCTCGGGGGCCGGCAGCCTGCATGGTTTAGTTCTCTCCCTGATTTAACGCACCTGGATCAAATGATGGCTCTTTAGAGGCCTAAGAAGAACATTGACATGCTGAAAAGGTTGTTACTACCACCAAGGAGAGAACTAAAACATGCAGGATGCCGGCCCTCCAGGACCGACGTTGGGGACCCCTGCTGTAGGGAGATGAAATCATGAAGAATTTCTAAATATTATACAATGGAACAGAGCAACGACTATTCTTTTAAATAATTATCAGGCATTTCTAGAGAATCTAGTATAATAAGGATAGTTAGTTAAACAGGAGATACCACTGCACTGTTTCCACCAGTGTATTATAAGCCTGGCGGACTGCCAGGCTTTACTAGCTTTACTAGCTCCTCGCCAGGCTATGCATTACTTGCTTTTAAAAAATAATAAAAAACAAACAAACAAAAAATGCTACCAGTCATGATTTTGTCTATTGCTTGAGACATGCAGAAGATGACTGCATGTACATCACAACAGATCAAAGAAGTTCTGAGGCTTTAAATGTGTGAATCTCCAAACGCTCAAGCATTTGGCATCCAGACAGTTTATTGAGATTCTCTTTTGTGCTTTTGAAGAATGTTTGGTATTTCTAAGGCTTTAGTCCTTTTTCTAATCCCTCTCGGCTGGGGGCTTGGATACACAGTGACGACAGGGATGAAGAAAGTATTCAATCGTTACTTTCCCGGGAAGGATTTGGACGAAAGCAGCTCTGAACAAACTGACCCAGCTGGGGAGGTTTGCTTCAAATGAGCAATGGATGTCTGTGAACCCAAGGACTTTGACTCACCTGAGGCTTTGAAAGATAGTACCTCGAACGAGCGTACTGTCTTTGGACAAACTAACCCGGCTGGGAAAGTTTGTCCTTTAAGTCACACAGTTGATAGTCACAGCAATGTCACTGGTTTGAGAGCTATGACGGTAGATGACGGTCTTTGGCTTGAGAGGACAGTCGTAGAAAAACTGACCCGGTGGGGGAAGATTTTTCCAAGGCTGACCTCGAAGCCAAAGGTTTTCCTGAAGTTTTGGCTTCAGCAATTCCGGCAAAGCCAGAGACGTCGTCGCTCAAAGGCACTTTCTCCGGTGTCTTTGAATTACCGAGTTCTCAACGGGTCTCAGTGGGAAACAGAGTCGAGAGAGACATCACAGACTTTGGTTTGTCCAAAACCTTGGATTGTGAAGTCTCTGTTGTTATTGAGCTGAACTGTTCCCCGAACAGGGAAGCTCAATTAACAAACAACTCTGAGACCCGAGAGACGTGTGACGTGTTTGTGACCGTTCCCAAAGACAAGGCTACCCCGGCTGGAGTAACTCTCTCTGGGAACGAAAGCAAAGTCTTTGGGGTCAGCTTTCTCACTGCTCCTAAAGGGATAACCAACCCGGCTGGGGACGTTAACCTTTCGGAGCAGCAAGCTGGCTCAGACGTCCTGGATGTGGTGAAGTCCGCACAGCAGGGACTAGCTGTTATGGAAGACCCGGAGAACTTGTTTAAGTTCTCCAACGTCTTCTCAAACAATTGGATGAATGCCTCATTTCAAACCATCCTAAACTTGAGCGTGACAAGGAGGTGTCTCGCTCGGGAAAGGGTGTTTATTGAGGCATCATCCATCCCGTGCTGTGCGGGTCTTCTCCACTCTGCCGTCCGTCATCCTGGGAAACACATTTCTCCAGAAGAAATCTCCCCAGTTCTCCAGGAGCTGAGGGAGAGAAGACTGGTCTTGGGAAGAGATTTTGAGGTTTCTTGCTTACTGGAGTCTTTGCTCGTCTGGCTCGACTCTCTTGGTGGGAAAACGGACAGGGAGTTGTACAGTGCAGGCAGCTGTACAACATGTGGAATGGACTACTTAGAGCGGCTCAGTAATGGCCCCTCGTTGTACTTCCACCTTCCACAGCCATAGATAATCTAACATCTCTTTTTAGATATTGGGTAGAATTGGGGGTAACAACAATTTGCTCAGGATGTGGCTCAAAGGTAACACACAAATACTGCCTCACTGAAAACAACGTCCTGGTCTTTTTCCTACCACAGTCGGCCAGATGTAACAAGAGACTCAGAATCCTTCCCAACGCAACCGTGGATGTTTCAGGAGAATGTGGAACATCAGAATACCACTTGTCCTCTGTCACTTCACAGATTCACAAAAGGCCTTGTGATTGACATGGAAATATTGATCAATCAACAATTATTTTCTCCATTAGGGTGCCCCAGCCAGTGCACTGGTTAAATTTTATTCGGCAGTAATAAATTGGGACGTTTTGATTTGTTCTGGGGTTTTTGTTTATTATTGATAATTGTTAAGAAAATGCACATCTCTTATTGCAGATTCAACCTCTAAATGAGGATGAATTTCCCCAACAGAGCCAAAGACGAAGAGCTTTGGATGATTGTGGGTGGGTTTACCTCTGTAAATAAACATGAGCGTCTCCCACAGGCACATGCACAGCAGGGGGTCCTTCACCACCAGCCGAGTGAGCCGTCCCGTCATGTGTCCATCCGACCGGGGCAAGTCGTCAATAATGCTGCCGTCCCAGGTGGAGAGCAGCGAATGGGGGCCTCCTTCTCGCTCCCTGCAGACACACCGTGACTGTGGACGTTCCCTGTCCAACGAGAGTCAGACAAGACGCTTTACAGCGACTCTACAGACAGAAAGCGCAGCTACACTGGAGCTCTTTAAGCTACCGCGAGTGCGTAAACATGTCTTCTACCTGGCTTTGGGGCCCAGAAGCAGCTGTCGGAAGTACGGGCTGACGGCACACAGCACGGCCGCGTGGGCCCACCCCAGTTCTTTCCCAGAATCCCCGGAGTAGAAGGCTACGTCGGCAAACTGCACGCCGCGCTCCAACAGCCACTGCATGTCCTGGGAGAAGCTGGACTCCTCCACTCGGATAGGAGGAAGACGAGCTGAAAGGACAGAGGAAGAGGTAGCAAGGAGAGAAAACTGCAAGATAATAAACAATTCAGACTTCCCTCAACCAGAAAAAGTGTGTAGCAGGGATGATGCAGAACAGACAGTCTTGTCTATCTCCATTATTGATTCCTGCCTCTTTCGGCACAAACCTTTGGCCTGAGGGAGACGGGGTGTGTGTGGACAAATAGCTTTCAACACCAACAGAACATAGAAGTGTGATGGGAGGCCAAAGTCATGTTCAAAGGAGGAAAAAAAAGTGTTTTTTTTCCTCTTTGGATTATTGACAGCGTTAAGAAGATCCCGACTCAGATTGCCAAACTAAAATATGTACGACTTTTAAGAAAAGGACACAAAACAAACAGTGTCTTGCAGTAGTATTCATACCCATAAAAAAAAACTTTTTGTGTTTTTTTAGGTTATAAGCCTACTTTTTTATTTAGTGTGGTAAATCAATACAAAGTTGTGAGTAGCTGAAAAGCGGAAAAATTACATTGTTTCCAAATGTTTTACATCTAAAAATCTGATGCTTGGTGTGAATTTTGTATTCGGACCCGTTTACTCCAAAAATGAAACATGGACAACCCAGAGAGCAAGAGACTGCCATATAAAAACACATGTCTTCAGTCAGAGGCGTCTTCAAACTCACAGCAACACAGACTGCTACAGGAGATCCTTGAATAATATGTTAATACACAACATTTAGTGTCACTTTGGGATCAATAAAGTAATAAAGTATTTTTATTTTTTAATTTGAAAACCATTTAAACCAACTGCCTCCCAAAAGCCTCTAGTAAGTAACTCAAGCTGATCCGTGTCTAGTGAATCAGAGCGCAGTATCGGACAAGCGGCACCATAAAAATCAAGCAGATTAAGTTGTAAATGATACCCTAAGAACAGAGATAAAGGTTTATTCATATTCATTTGTTGGAACGATAAGGTGAAAGTCTACACCTCAAGAGCAATTAGGAATCTCAGCTAAGACCAGAAATTACATTTTCGTAGGACGACTCCGTCCACTCGAACTGAGGGCTAACGTGTGTATAGTTTATCATCCAAAATCTCAATAAAATACAATGAAGTTTGAGGTCGTAGCGCAAAGAACGCAAAAAGATTACACCAGCACAGAGAATAATTGTAAACCGGCATTAATAAAACTGCAAATCAGAATACACTGACAAAAAAGACCAAAACGACCAAAGAAAAGGGAAAAAACCAAAAGGATGTCCTGCTGTACATAACGGATAATAACTCAGTGCTTTCAAATGTTATATCATAAAGTCAGATTGATAAAAATATGAGAAAAAAAGGAGGCGGTAGAGCGAAAGAAGTATGGACGCCTCACAAATCAGTGTCCCATTACAATCCTATTCGTGCTGCACACCCACTAATTTGTACCGAGTGTCCCCTTGTTTTATTGCTGCTGTGATTTAGCCATGAAAACTGTGCTGTTTCTGAATCAGCGCTTGTCATATTTAATGTAAGCTGGGCCATAAGTTGAGCTAAGTGGAGTCAGACAGCGACCAATAAATCCAGCAGCACTAGCTGCCGTTCCTGGCAGGACGTTCAGCTCTCCGTTGCCGTGTCAGATTCAAACAGACGGCACAGAAAAGAGCGGCCGGATCAATGTTCAGCTCGAGTTTTACAGCGTGGTTTATGCCGAAAAGCTGCAGGTGTCTTCGTCTTACAGAAGCACAGAGAAAAAGGCTCAAAAAGAAAACGACGTACAGCTAATAGCGTCACGTCAGTCAAAAGCTCAATCATTTTAGTTTCATCACTGAAAAAATATTATATTGTAGCAACATCCATAATATGGAAAAAAAAAAAAAAAACAGTTTCAGATTTAATCAGACATCTTTCATCCGGCTGCACAGATCCAAACAGAGGAGAAAAATGAACATTAAGATAAGAGCGAAGTGGGGGAAATCCGACTGTCGAGCTGCGGAGCCTGGCTTATTACTTTGAAGCTTTGCCACAGTAATCAAACTCGCTGTCTGAAAGCTGCTCACTGCATATTAATGTACGTAAATCTCAGAGTTTTAGCCTCTTTTGATCAGCACAGCCATTTATCCCCTATAGTTACGGTATTTTGGAGTTTTATTGGATTGGAGGCAGTTTGATTAAGGCTGCAATAGATCTGCAAGTGAGAAAATGTTGCTGCCAGAGTAGTAAATTAAATGGACGGACGTACGGATTGATTTTCTTAAATCTAATTTCTGGATTTTCAGACATCAATACATGTTGTCATTTATTAACAATAATAATTAAATACCTGCAATTATAAGTTTTCAATGGATCAGGTCAGAGAAGGGATTAGCACGTTTAATACTAAAACAATAAATTTCTTTTTCTAGTTATTAAATGCATTAAAACTAAGAATTCCCTCCATTTTTGGTCCACAAATACATCAACCTACAACACATACATCGGTGCATAAGAAAAACTTAAAACAAAATACACGTATGATGGAAAAGGACATTAACCTCAACCGTCTCAACAAACGAATTAAAACCATTTTGCAATAAGAAAAAGACCAAATCATAATAGCGAGAATTAGTTGTTGCATTTCATGTTTTCAAATTTGATGCATAAATGTGGAGCTATAAAATCAACCCTACGGACTAGCCAAGCATGACTTTTAAACTCCATGAGTAAAACCTGTCATTTCAATTAAAGAGGTGTAAGACGCACATATTCGTGTCTCACTCAACTCTGCGTTAACTCCGGGGACTCAACTCAGTTCAACTGATTCAAATGTCTCTGCAAAAAAAAAAAAAAAAAAAGCAGTCCACCTAGCTCTTTTGTCTCTTTCCCTTTTTCCAGTTTGACCAGAGGAATATTGATCCACATGAAACCTTTGTGCTCAGCTCTTTTCACGGCTACGTTAGCTCCCGAAGAAACAATCCAGTCAGTCCACTGAATGTTCCCTAAACCCGGCAATAAGAGACTGAAAACAAAAGGGGAGGACAGCAATGCACAAGTACAAGCCAGTTAGAACATGGAGAGCCTCCTTCTTGAAGTGATGTAGTATTTCTCTGACCTGGTTGCTCTAAGTGAGGCGGACGCAGCTCGTTCACTTTGTTCCCTCGTCTCTTGTCTGGCCTCTCTTTGGCTTTGTGTTTCAGGCACTGAATCATGAAGTACTCCAGCTGCACAAAACAGACAGAAAATAAAACTGTTAAGTCATCAAGCCTTATCCTTAAAAATGCCTCTTTGCAAACAGAAACGGACATAAGGGTTGAATATGAACATTTAAAAGCCGTGGCAATTGGTGGACCGTTCTAAAGATCTGCATCGCCGCTTACCACGCTGCCAAAGTAGCGGCCGACGAAGACGTGGTTGAGAGAGGGCAGCTCCAAATAAGTGGCGCCCAGGTCCCGGGAGAGCTGCAGACCTTCACTGTGAGGCACACAGCTGCTCCAGTCAGACGCACACAGCGGACACGTACACGGAGGTCCTTCATCTCAATGCAGAAAAGAAGACGCACGTCATCAATATTACATTACGCTTTTAAAGCCATGCAGGAGAGCGTGCTTGAGAACCTGAAGTACTCAAACTGAGCAATGACTTGCCGGTTCGCAAGCACAGGTATCGCCTTTTTCCCATCCAGCTGCAAACTTTAAATGCATTTACTGGGACTTGGGGTGACAAAGGGAGACAAAGGGCAGCGTAATTGTTAAGGGGAAGGAAAATAATACAAGTTGTAATAATGCAGTGTTCATTTGTTCAAGCCCCCTTTAGTCAATACTCTGAAGGCATTTTTTGGTGTGTTTCTCCCAGCTTTCTTCTTCGCTCAGCTGCGCAAAGAGCGTCTCCGAATATCAGTGCTTAATTAGATTCAGTTCTGAACTTTTACGAGGCAATAAAACACATGAATTTAGTTTGAGCTAAATCAGTGACGTCCAAAGTTGGTTTTTCAGTGGTGGATATCCGGCATGTTTGGCTCAACGCACCAGGTGACATGATGGTTCAGCGGCAGAACTTCTGGCGGGATGAAGAGGTCGTCACGGCGTTTGAATCAGCCGTGTTGGAGCAGAGACGCGTCTCAAACGGGCCGATTAATCCGATTAATGGTGATGAGTCAAGTATGAAAAATAATAATCAATTAATTTATTAATCGATTGTTAACTGGAGTATGTAGATTTAAGAAAAAGGCTGAAAGAACAACATACTCATAGCAGAAATTCAGCCAAAATTGTGCAAAAATAAATATGTATTTAGCACTTAAGGGAAAAAAAATGTGTTCAAATATGTTCCGCCAAAACTATTTAAATGACATAGTTTTATCTTCACCCAAATTAAATCTTCTACTCAGCACCATGTCCAATTATTAATCAGATAACCCAAAAGTAATCACCAGATTAGTCCTACAGTGTTTTGATGTTAAGTCAAACAGAAAGAGTTGAGCTTTTGAGAAATTTGTTTTGCTACGTTATTGTGTTTTTATGCAATAAAGTGTTTATTTTCTTATCTCAAAACGGAATTGGACTATTTGTTTTCATTTTTTGATGTATTTCTAATGTATGTAAAAAGCCTCAAATGAAAAATCTGCAGAATGTGCCATTTTTTAAATAAAATTTCTTACAAATTGATTAATCATCAGAACCATCGGCAGATTAACCGATATCTAAAATATTCAGTAGTCGCAGCCCAAACACACTTTTCAGATTTATGTTTGTAAAACATTGTGAAAGCCACCAATCATTTTCATTCAGCGTCTCTCTGCTTTTTGTTGTGCCATCATAAAAAATCCTTGTGAAACACACTTCTAACGTGGAAAAAAGCATGAAAAAGTTTAAGGCGCCTCAATAATTCAACAAATGGCTGTACTTGCAGTAGTCAACTTATACATAGTTTGACATTTTGCACTGCCTGCAACAATAAAAAATGAAAAAATATCAGGAGAAAAAAAAGAAACAGAAATTAGAAAAATCGGAAAAGCTCCATCACCACAGAGCGCTCAGACGTCTTGTAAACAAACGGGTTGTTCAGGCTGCTTGACATGAAACATCAAAAAGATCGAATCAGCAGAAGCTTCGGGAGCAATGACCACCTTTGCACCGTGGCGTGCCTAGATGGAAACCGCTTAGACAGAACAAGACAGAAAATGGGATGGAGTGTCCTGAAGAAGAAAACGACAGAAGCGCACTGCACTAAAGGAGGAGAGAGCAAGACAGAATGAGCTGGACATACAGCCAGGGGGCGGAGCTTTTGATAAATCATACTCCTAATAACCTGAAGGCATGACACGGAGATGGAGCTGGGTCGTGTGCGTGTGTCCACGAGTGAGGGCCAAGCGAGGTATGAGTGAATCTCTGACATGAAATGACTTGGCATATCGGTGTTACGAGTGTGTGTGCGTGTGTGTGTGTGTGTGTGCGTTAGATTGGAGGTTGGGAGGGGATAAATCTATATGTGGTTCTCTGTTCATTACCGCCTAATAGATGCCTTAATGTAGGTGCAGCAGCTCTCTTTTGCCACAGCTGCACCTTAGGTGGTCCAGAGTCGAGTGGGGGGGGGGGGAAACGCTCCGAGCTCAGGCTGTCATTCTCTGCAGTCTTGAGGGGATAGGGTGGAAACTCACAGCAGCCACAAACAAAAACACCAAGGCTCCGGTTCAAAGCTGCCTCCTCTCCTCTGCCTCTTTCTCCAGCAGCTCTCTGACAGTAGCAGTTCTCTTGTCTTCGAGCAGACGAGCTAAAAATACAACCTGCTGTGTTTGATGCGCTTGTTTACGGGATCTGGATTCAACAGAGGGTCGGTGTGTCTGCAGGAAGAACCACACGCAGACCCGCTAACGTGGCCGGAGTTCACTTAACGTTAATGCCTAATGTATCGAATGGCATCCGGTCAGGCTGCACCCGAAGGCTCTAATCTCCTTACTGTGAGGAACACTTGGCTGCTGTTGCACTTTTGAGCTGTGAATATGTATTCTTGCCTTGCTTGCAAAACCTCGACCAAAAAAAAAAAAAAAAAAAAGAAAGAAAGAAAAAAGAAACTACAAACTGGATGTTTTGCTTTGGAGACTTTCCTTCGGGGAGACATGTGAGCCAACTGCCTGAAGGCAACGGAGAGCAGGCTTAATCATGAGCATCCTCCTCGTTGCGGGGAGGACACGCTGGAGGACACGAGACTCAGACGGCGAGTGCATTCACCCGTCCAGAAAAGCCTGATATTGTCCTGAAAACAAAATCAAGCGCTGAAGCAGAAGCAAGCTGACCCCAAAGTACTACAATGCCTTGTGAAAGTATTCATGTTACATCAAATGTTTCCCGTTCTGATGCGCTAAGCACTCCAAACTTCAATGTATTGTTTTGGAGTTTTGTCCTGTTTTGATTGTGACTTTGACTGGGCCATTTCAACATGAACGTGCTTTGATGTAAACAAGGGATGCATGTCATCCATTAATGAGTTGATTGAGCTCATCAGCCGACCAACGAGTAGTTGATAAGTGGCCAGTTTTCTCTTGTATCGAGGATCAGCCGACTTTACATGACGTAAAGGGCTACATTTTTCATAATATAATTTTTTTTTTAAGAAACAAACCAATACATTTCAACAATTTTTTAAGTCATTAAGGTGAGAACTTCAGGAACATGTCAAGTATCTATATCAAAAGATTCGACTCTGTTTGGTCATTTCTCTTTCCTGTCTCCGCCATCTTTGTTTCTGTATCAGCTGACTCCGCTTGAGGATAACCAGCAGCATCCTCTTCTGCCTCACTGAAAGCAGGTCTGAGCTGAAGTAATTAGTGAGTTGATTGGAACTAATTTTAATCTAATAAACCATTCAATGGCAATTATTTGTATGTTGAGTAATTAAACATACAAATATAAACCATTCAATTGTTGTTCTTGCAACATGTTTAGGGTTGTTTTCTTAAACTTGAACCTCCACCCAAGTCTCAAGTGTTTATTAAGACCCTGTGCAGCAATACCAAATCACTGAGAGAGCAGCGGACTTTGTGTTTGGGTCCTTTCGAATTCCTACGCACCAGTGATGCATACGATGATGGCGGAAAATCTAAAATTGATCCTATCCGGACAAAAAACACAGAACAAAGGCAACGCGCATGCTCACCATTCAGACGCGCTCCAACAGCAACAAGGATGACTGGCACGCCCCAGTGCCTCAGGAGAGGGCGGAGCCTCGGGGCGTAGCCATTCCTGACCTGCTGGAAGGCGAGCTTGTCCGTGACGGCGTATTTAATGACGAGGATGTCGGCCTGCTCGAGAACTTTCCGCACACTGGCCCAGTCGCTGTCCAACAAGTCCTGGACAGTCAGAGAAATGGACAACAAGGATGAGAAGGAGGTCAAAAGCTGACACATTAAAAGCAGCAAAGAGTCATTCTGCGTGTTCTCAACAGGCAATATAAATCTCCCGTCAGATAGCGCCAACCTTTCCCCTCTAAAGTCTAAATGCCTCTGTGTGGTTAGCTCCTGGGACTTTACCCCCAAAGGACCCGCATAAATCTAGCAGCTCTAAACCAACCTGATTCAACTTATTAAACAGGAAAACACACACACACACACACACACACGCACACGCACACACACACACACACACACACACACACACAGAGCTGCGGCCCATTGGAACAGAATTTGGACAAAAGGACGCAGAAAATTAAACCGGCACAATTACTCCTGATTTGGACTGACAGAATTACAATAGGACGTGTGCCGAGTCGCTACAAAACCACAACAGCAGAGCTTTCATTTCAAATTCATGTGCTACTTAGAACAAAAGGTCTTTCATCTGGGTTTTCTTGTGCATTGCATGTTAAAATAGCGTCCTCCAAGAATAGGGATGTTTTATAAAGCCTGCAATCAGTGTTAGGGAGGTCTGGGAATATGAAAATAATGTGCTGCACGTCTTCTGAGAAGCCGGAGAAGATGGAATAGTAGGCAAAACAGCGTGTCAGCGAAGAGACACACACTCTGTCATAAAGACA
Source organism: Poeciliopsis turrubarensis (assembly GCA_010277015.1). Taxonomy (NCBI): domain Eukaryota; kingdom Metazoa; phylum Chordata; class Actinopteri; order Cyprinodontiformes; family Poeciliidae; genus Poeciliopsis; species Poeciliopsis turrubarensis. The sequence continues at coordinate 4,870,911 of VMRN01000010.1, read as the reverse complement.
ATGCTCAGAATGAAAATGCGCGCCACTATTTTACGGCATGTTTGGCATCGTTAAACGTCCCGCCTTCAATAAGTCGTGATTTAGGCAGATCCAGAAGCGACGATAATGACTCAGGTGGGTCTGTTGCCATGCAAAAGTCAACACACTTGTTGACTTTTTTTGTGTGAAGAAGCAGAAGAAAGGTTTTAAAAACTTTTTAGTCATATAGGGTTTCATATTTAGCTCCCCGAGTCAACACTTTGCAGAACCACTTCTCACCGAAGCTGCACTGCAGGTCTTTCAGGGTATGTCATTGCCAGCTTTCCACATCTAGACGATACAATGTTTTCCTTTTCTTCTTTGCAATATCTAGAGCTTAATCACAATGCACGGAGAAAGTGGGTTAAAAAAAACAACTTTCAAGTCTAACCGGACTTTGACTGGACCAACCAACGCAGCCTCTAAAAGGTTCTCTCCCAGTATTACCCGATATTTAGGTAAACCAGGTAAACCAGTTTACCTGAAACTGTTAAAGGAAAGCATTGATGAAACATGAAGCTGCCATGTTTCACCTTGGGAGTGGGGGGGGGAGGGGGTGAGGGGGACTGATGAGCAGTTTTTTGTTTTATGCAAAAAAAGAAAAAAGTTTCATTTTGGTATTTTGTGTTGGAGAATCTCTACTGATATACTTTCTGTGTACCAATGATGGAGCTCCACCATTGGTACAAAGGCTCTACCGGCTCTTGTGTAGGTGGAAGGCAACGTTTTGACAGGCTTGCATTTGAGTCGTACTCTTCCCATGTCGGAGCATCGGACTGTCCGGAGCTCTGTGAGATGCTCAAAGCTTCGCACATTGTCCAAACTGTGAGAAACAATCTTATCAAGGAACTGATCGCTCGATCTCTCAGCGCTGTTGTTGTCTTACCCAACTGGGGCAATCCCGGACCACCACCGTGACGTCTCCAAACACGCGTGAGGTGTACTCCATGAAGGCCGGGTTGTGCAGGCTGCCCTCCAGGTCGCAGGGTCCCACCAGCGCTCCGTGACCCAGGTAGCTCCACAGCAAGCCTCCCTGCAGCTGGCCCTGGCCCATGAGCTCCTCCCCGGGCCCGACTCCTCCGGGACACTCGCTGCCCAAAGCAACGATGTGGATGGACCTGCCGGCAAGACAGCTCCTGGGTAAAAGACTTAAGTGGGAGCTTATTATTCATGTGCATCACGGAGACAGCGCATCACCTGTTATGTCACTGAAAATGACAAGAGATGGAGCTCACCGAGGCCTTTCCGACACCTGAGAGGGCATGTGGTTCAGGCGAATCAAAGAGTCGGACAACTGCTCTCAGTGCTCACCGTGCAGTGATGAATGGATTCGGAATAAATAAAGCATGCAAACAGGAGCATCGTTTCTCTGTGTGTGCCAATGAGTTGCAGATGAACTTACATTGTGGTCGCCGCGGCTGTGTTCCGATGTTCTACGCTATGTGGTCACGGTGCGTTTCCACGCCAGTCTGCAGTCAGGCTCGCTTTTCCGCAATGAGCCGCGCGATAATCCGTCTCTCATCGGTGGCTGGCCCCCCGGGAGCCCGGGCTGCTGCACGGGGGTTTAGCGCTTTACTCGCATTTCCTCCCCACCCCGCCTCCACCTCCACCTCCACCTCCACCGCGGTCTCTTTAGTCATTCATAAAAGCGGAGCTCGTGCACCGTCCCGAAAGCCCACCGAGCGAGCGAGCGACCGCAGAGGCGCACCGGACAGCCCCGAGCCGGTGGAGCAGGCGGAGTGGGTGAGAGCAGCAGCAGCGCCCATGGGCGGCCAGGCGAACAAGTTGCCGAGCAGATTCACGGCGGCGAGAGGGGCAGCGGCTCCGCGGCGCGGAGTCCAGACATGAGAATCCCCTCGGCGGCGAGAGCAGAAAGTCACGGGCAGATGTTCGGAGAGGCGGGGGAGAGAGAGGGGACGGAGAGAGGAGAGCCGCGGAGGGAACCGAGAGTGTCCGCGCCTGACTCAGCAACGCGCACGCGGACACATACGCCAAAGCGCGCGCCAACTCACACAAGCACAACGAGGCTGCCGACGTCCAGGACGCAGAGCTGCTTCGCTGTAGTTTGTTTCATATGTTCTCCTTTTTTCTTTTCCTTAACGAAGGTGAGCTTTGTGTTCAGTGGACCAGTTGCTGCTGTCCTGCTTCTCCTCGCAGAGAATTAAACATTGGACACCGAAACGTCCAATGTTCGGGAAAATTCCAGAGTTGGTCCTGATGAATAAAGAAAAACTGTGATTTGTCATCCGGCGTCATCTTTAGCCCCCTATCAAACACGAGGGCAGCGATGTTTTCAAGTTTCATTGCATTGAGAAAATGTCAGCAGATCCAGAATGTGAAGCCAGGGTTCAGCTGAAAAAGCTCTTCATGTTGATCTGAACACACAAATATACCAGATTAAAACCCCGACGTTCAGATTCCCAGAAACCCATTAAAATGAGACTTTTAATTGGTCAGAAACGCACATTTACTGAACAGTTTGTCCATGTATAGCTAAAGTCTTGTAGGTTATTCTTACTACAAGAAGTTTTGGAATAATGTGACAATGGAAAAGGAGCACCCGTTTTGAAAAACTGCATTATTTTAATTAAAAAAAAAA